>BQNB010077294.1:0-30889 GCA_026074375.1 Tanacetum coccineum | reverse complement strand
TTCAACTTCCACAGTACTAAAAGGTGTCAGTAGTGTTAGAAGATCGTAGAAGTTCATCTTAGAAGAATAGTGTCTTTTCTCACACTAAGATACATCTAGAGAATGTAGAAGTTCATCTTAGGCAAAATAAAAAGACAAAAGTTACATCTGATGTGAACGTTGTTAAAAACAAAGTTCATGTAGCAAATGTTTATGTTAAAAACGCTTTTAAAAAGAATGTTGATGTAATGGGTGTTTCGTGTGATAAAAATGTGCTTATCCCGTGTCATGATAAGTGTCTTGCTAAGTATAAGTTATTTGTGAATTCTAAAGTTAGAAGAGCCTTATTCACTACTCCTAAAACTGCGAAATCTAAGTTTTTAGACACCGCCCCAGTAGCAAAAACTAGGTTTGCTGTAGTTACTCCTTTAAATGCAAAAATAAGGACTTTAGTGCTTCACAATCAAATTCACTATTTGAGCAAGTTAGAACACTCAGCAATTACATGCGAACTAAAGCAAAAATAAGTAGGAAGTGGCATAAGTGGTTTGAAAAACAACTGAATTTTAGTTGGTCACCTAAGAGCGAAAAATGCTAAAATGAGTCCATGTGTAACACATGGTAGAGGTAATGCCGAGTCTTACTGTAGAACATCGGTTCCCTTTAAGAAATGGGTAGCCAAACTGTCCACTATTCCATCTGTGTTTTCTCCATGTATTACAGGTGATACGGATCGTATTGTGGATTGTTGATAGTGGATGTTCGAACCATATGACTGACAATCTCAAACTGCTAAGAAATTTCATAAAGAAATTCGTGGGAATAGTCCACTTCGGGAATGACCATTTTGCAGCAATCACAGGATACAGAGATTATGTGCATGGAAATGTTATGATATGTCATGTATATTACGTTGAAGGCCTTGGATATAACCTCTTCTCAGTAGGTCAATTTTGTGACGGTGATTTAGAGGTTGCATTTCGATCCAAAACGTGTTATGTTTGAAATCTGGAAGGAGAGGATCTTTTGACGGGTGCTCGTAATTCTAATATGTATACGATTTCCAATTCAGATATGGCAGCTTCTTCTCCCGTATGCTTACTGTCCAAAGCTACCTTAACGAAATCATGGTTATGGCACCGACGACTATCTCTTCTGAATTTTGGTACCATTAACCATCTCATCAAACAAGACTTAGTTGATGGACTTCCAAAGAGTAAATATGACAAAGATCATTTGTGTTTTGCTTGTGAGCAAAGGAAAAGAAAGAAAGCCATTATCAAACCTAAATTGGTTCCAAGTACTCATTCAAAATTGGAGTTAATACACATGGATTTGTGTGGACCAATGAGGGTAGAAAGCATTAACGAGAAGAAGTATATTATGTCGATGATTACTCTTGTTACACATGGGTGCATTTTCCTTGTACAAAGGATGAGGCTCAGGAAATGATTATCAAGTTCATTACTCAGATTCCATTGAATTTGTGAGCTAAAATTCAAAAGGTTAGAACTGATAATGACACTGAATTTAAAAACGAAAAGTTGAGGTCTCATTATGAAAAGCTTGGCATCATACATCAAACTTTAATCGCAAGAAATCCTCAAAAAAATGGTGTTGTTGAACAAAGGGATAGAACTCTTGTAGAGGTTGCGAGAACAATGCTAATCTTTTCAAAACCACCAGAATTTTTAGTGGCTGAGGCTATTTCCACTGCTTGTTTCACGCAAAACCGTTCTTTAGTTCATACTCGTTACAATAAGACTCCATATGAGCTTATCAAGAACAGAAAACCCAAAGTTTAGTACTTTTATGTGTTTGGATCATTATGATATCCAGCTAATGATCGTGTTGATGTTGGAAAGATGAAACCAAAGGCGAACATCAAGATCTTTATCGGTTATTCTGAATCATCAAGAGGGTTTCGAATCTACAACCGTAGAACACGAAAAGTTATGGAATCTATTCATGTCAAGTTTGATGAGTTAACGACAATGGCTTCTGAACACGGTTGTTTAGAACCCGAGTCTACCCGTTTTAATGTTGAAGATTTGTCAGTTGAATTAAATCAAACACCATCGAAAGAAGATTTGGATGATTTGTTTGGTCCACTTTATGAGGAATACTATGTGGAAAGACAACCAGAAGTGTCCACTAATTTCGCTGCACCTACAGCTCTCAAAAATAAAGACACACCTTCATTGTCAACAATCATCATTGATGACAATGAAGATCCTCCACTAGTATCTACCTCTGAAGAACCAACTTCTTCGATGTCAAATGATCTATCTGATGATGAATCAATTCAAGAAGATACTCCAGAACTTGACGAAAATACATTCATTACTCTATTTTGTCCTCATGTCACTACTACAAAAAAGCCATAGAAATTGGTCAAAATAGCCCATAAAAAGTGGTTTTTGGAACCACTCTCTACGGGAGGGTATGTCCATGATTGAAACATATGAAAACCGGTTATGCAACCAGTCTCTATTAAAAGAATCGACACCGGTTCTCTCCCTAAGAATTGGTCTCTATATTAAAATAAACACACATGTTTTTATTGGAAATGGACACTGGTTCTCCCGCAAAATGTCTTTATAAAAATATCCAACCTGTCTTTATATAGAGTAAAAAGATATGTTTTTATCTCAAAACATGTCTTTTTTAATCTATTTAAAAAAAATATTTTTGGAATTCTTTAATAAATTCCAAAACTTACAAATTTAACCCACCAAAATAAAAAAATATAAATACAACAAATATATATAAACTGATTTAGATGGACCAAAAATGTTAAAATCACAAATTAAAGTAAATAAAGACAACTTCAATTCAGCTTAACATAAAGCAAATACAAAATTCAAATCAAATTAAATCACTAGAATTCAACAAGTAACCATAAAGAATTCAGCCATTAGATCAAATTTTAAAGAGCAATAAAACCCCACTCTTATCATTCCATATTTTCATCTATTACAATAAATCATAGGTATCAAATCTTCAACTTTACTTATATCTTTAGTCAAGCCTTCAAACCGCAAGTCATCTTATCCTTGAGCTTTCATTCTAGCCGACTCATTATATATAGAGGCTGCAAATAACAAGTATGGATTAGAACAAGTGAAATAACAAAAACCTATGTACATGTGAGAAGAGTTAGTACCCTGTGTTGTTTAAGGATGCCGTTAGGATCATGCAGGGCCAGAGCTAAGAATTCGAGTTAGGGGGGCCAAAAATTGTCAAGTCATCAAGTCATCGTTAATGTACTTCTACTAGTTCTACACAAACTCTTGTTTTTACTTTTGGATAAGAATCTTATGTAAATATTACAACTTATACTCATCAGTACTATTACTCTTGAACTATGCCAAGTCAATACTCTCGTGGCTTAAACTAGTTGCATCTACATAACTCTCATTTATGTTTATTTGGGATCAAAACTGAGTAATATTCAGACCATGTAAAAACCGTGCACAGCTGCACAGGTTTTTTCTCTGTCTTGCGTAGGTAATCACTCATAAAAAGTTACACTCGATCTAATAATCCTTATGCCGCTATTATTCTTAATTGACAATTTCATTATTTATTCACAGAAGTAGACATTAAATTGACTAGTTATGTTGTTATACGCAGGCCAAATTACAGGGCTGACATATCTAATGAAAATGTTTTATAAAAAATCGTAAGTGAGTTGCTATGATTATTTCAAGTGTTTTGTGCTCTTGGTATGTTTGGCAAAGTACTTATGTTGTGTAGGGAGTATGTTTGGCAGTGTACTTCAGGTTATTTTCTGGTGTTGGTTCCTTTGCACACAAGTCGTTTGTTACTGGTTTATTTGGTTCATGATATGGCAATTACTAATGACAATGGTAAGGAGTCTGCTAAAATCCAACCTGATCTATGATTTAGGTTCCTATGGACAAATATACTGAGTAGAATAAACTACTATTTATATACTATAAGATACTAGAGTCAATAAATGAACAGTGGGTAACTCGTCAAAACGAGTTCATGTCTATCTGTTTTCTTTTTTGTTTGGAGTTGGGTGACCTGATTGCCAATATTCTAGTGGCATGTATATGTGAGTTGATATAAGCTATTTCATGTTTTTTTAGGCTCAATCACTATATTACTTAAAAGGATAAATGGCCCAGTTGACCTATTCCTCATGTTCACGTAGATTTGGTTTTCTCTTGTAGTCTTAATTGGAATAACCATCTATTCTAGCAGAGATGAAGTTTAGGGTTATTTATGGGGATGGGGCGTTGCAAAACGATTTTTTAAGCTTTTAGTCCTATTGGAAGTTAAATGATATTAATTAATCAAGTACCTGGGCGATGTGTTTGGCTGAAATAAGTTCAACCATAACAAATGATGCATGCCATCCATGTTTAAACCCAAAAACTTCTAAGACACCGTCATCTGCTCTAGCTTCAACAAACCCGTTCTGCATGAGCGATCACAAGCACATATATTAAGCACAGTCTATTTACATATTTCTTGAATTCACGACCATTGTTGGGATTCTAACTATATTTAGGAGAGTAAAATACGTCAAAGTACAATGATCTTCATTTATATGATGGCAAACATATACGGGACACAACATGTTACCCCAAGTTACGCTGACTATCAAAATTTTACCTTTTCTAAATATTCCGGCTTCAAGTTACCCCAAGGATTCCTTCCACTTGCATAGCTATGAAGATTCAAAGCCACTCTAGACCTAACACTGGAAGATATACAAGTTATATGCAAGCTCAGGTACAGTCACAGAACCTTGTACTACATCAGGCACAACGAAATCAGGTAAATATGTAGTAAAACAGAAACAGTTAATCAGATTCTTTGGAAGATAATAGTCCATCCCATGAAAATTGCAATGGTTTCTACTTTCTACTATGGAATGTCATATGGAGATTGCAGCGTTTTTATTCTTGAAAAACTGTCGAGTCAAAGAAACCTATTTGCCAATGTTATCATCAAAACAAAATAGCTATGGTAGAGGTTTCGGTTCATAAAAGTCGCTCAAGTGTCCTTGTTAAAGGGTATTTTAGACAACTGACGATAGTCAAACATTTCTTCAAGCTACATGGCAAGTCAACGATGCATGTTTCACAAGACAGACAACATAACTTTGATTAACTTAATAGCAATGTGCTCTAATGATTGAGTTCCCAATTCCGTTATACAATAGCACATTAAAAATTTACAATATTAAATTAACTCCCACTACACAGAAATAACAAAATAGCCTTACCTTGATGGGATAGTGACTGGCTCCCTCTCCGTGCTGTTATGTCTTTAGTCCCCTAAATAGCCTTAAGATGTTATTTAGTCCCCTAAACTCACCACGTTGTTCATTTAAAATGAGAGAAAAACGTCATTACATCTAACCCAGTTGAACCAGATCCGGTTTGATCTGTTACCCAATCATAATATTTCAATGTGTGAAACTCTTACCACAAACCTGGATTAGTCATACAAGGCGTAAAAATCCATCCTTGTTTGAATGTAAAACTCGAGTATATTAACTACAACGCAAGAGTAGTCCATCAAGATCTTAAACACCCAAAAGTATTCAAATTTCCCTTTAAGAATAAACAAGAAAAGGACTCAAAGTAGAGGTTGTCAGAATAAGCTTTGAAATTTAACCAGAACCAGATTAACAACCAGACCTTGTTCGAAATAAGGCCTTGTGCGAGGTAAGGTTTATTATTCCGCAGATGATAAAATCCGTAAGACACTTGAGCATCCATTCCTGTAGCCATATACGACAAAAATAAGATGAAAAAATAGTGCTGATGTCTAGTCAAACCCATATTCTAAAAGCAAGTTATAACCAATATAAAACAAAGCTTCACTTCAATGTTCAATTACAGTATATAATCATATACCTATGCTAAAGTAATTATAGAAGACTCCTTGACAACAAGAAACTTTATCAGGTAACGGTCCGTCTACTTTTAACTCCTGCAAATAAGTGCATGGAAACTAAATCGTTAGTTGAGTTAAAAATGTACAAATATGATGTTATTTGGGTATTGTCGTGACATAAAGATATGGTAATGGGAATACAGGAACCATACGTCCATACGTTATAACATATGCATCATACTACAACGTTAATGGAAATCAGATATTAACTTTATACTTTATGACCTGATCAAGAACAACTTCTTCTGATCGTTTCAAGGAATAAGAGGTGTCCAAATCTTCACCCGCTGGCATGGAGAATACAAGATTCCAGCTGTGCATCACAGAAAGATAAATTTCACATAAGAAAGAATGGGCGCACAAGAAAATCTTTAAGAAAATGAAAGTGCATTATATTTGTTAGTTAATATCTAAAACTTAAATTATAATTTCTTTGATCTATGCATCCTTGTAGTCTATTAATTTATAAATTGTTATTAGAAGGTTAACTAGTTTTAGTGGAAGCTCAAGAACATGTAATTCAGGCTAGTTGTATTACGACTAGCCTTATCAAGGGTCTTTTTTACATAATTGAACTTTTTACAAAATGAACTTACAGCTGCAAAAAGTCAATAGAGATCGGAATATTTAATGCAACGAGTTCTCAACATTCAAGTCTCACAACTCGAATAGCCTTAATGCAGTCTTTTAGATTGTTAAAGCTACTAAACAACTGATAAATTCCTTCGTCCTGAAAGACAAAAAAATATATACCAATATTAATAAAAGCTACAAGTGGCAATATCGACCAAATTGCTTATCAACGGGTTCGGCTCCGGTTTATGTTATCTCTAACAGGTTGAATAGAAAAAAACATCAGTAGACATAGAAACAAAATAACACGTCAATTGTTCAAACAAATAGAAAATCATTAAAGTATATAATTAATGCACACAACCACCTAAGTCGCTATTTTAAACAATTTCTTAGATAGTAATATGTAATGCACATCGAATATCTTTTTGGAATAGTCCCTTTACCCTTAAGTAGGGTGTGACTATGTACATCCTACCTTCCCTATACTCGGCTCCTGCGGGATTAGGATTTCTTGTTGAATTTTGTAGTATACTCATACTTAACAAACTAAACATAAAAACCGAACTCATTTGGTCAAAAAGTGTCACATTTCAAATCAATCCGACTCGTTTCAAACCTATACAAGATTAAGCTTTGACCCGAACCTGTATTATCATGTTACCCAACCCATCCATACTACCAACTCTAAGTAAAAATGCACAACCTAAGCACTTCTATGAATTAAGAAAAGGATATATACCTTAACGTCAAATGGGAGGTTGCCGATAAACACAGTTCTTTTACTGTAAAAAAGTGGAGCATTCTCTCCCTTCAACTTGTTTTGAGGTGGACAAGCTCTGTCTACGTGAATATGATTTCCACCTATAGGTTACTCATGGAATTACCAATTCATGAACTTTAAAAATCTTAAAATATGATCTGTAACATTATAACAAAATCATATAAGCAACCCCCAACCCCCAACCCTAAGGAAGAATCAATTAAAATCCCAAAATTGTAGGGTGTAGGTAAAATAAGAAATTCAAGTATATTGCAGCCATGGTATAAATAGCACAACCAGTATTCCACCCAAATAGTCTCGATTTCATTGACAACATCTATTTTAAAATCGATTATAAGGAACTGGTAAAAACATGTATAAACATTAAATAAACAATATGGTTCTTATACTATAACCTAATTAAACATTAATTGGCAATACGATTAACAATCAAACATAATAATATGGAATTAAACATATTATAACACTAGCAGTTGCTTTGTTACCTTAATAAAAGCTCTAGAGTGGATCAAATATGACTGCGTAACAGATCGTGTAGTAACAAAGTGACAAGAAATTTAAAAAGGATTAGAATGAGTGAGTCTAAAGAATGGAGGGAGAATCGATGGACATGATTGAAACAAATAAAATTTTCAATTTTAGGTGAGAAAGAGGGATACTGATTTGGGGGGAAATATTTTGGGAAGGGCGGGAGAAGTGAAATATATTTTCATTTTAGGAAGGATGGGATGTGGGTTCAATCTTTTTACTCCATTCATTAAGTAGATGGACTGAATGTAATGGTAAGGTTGACCTTCCATCAGTCGTCCCATGTGGAAGCAACTAAGGTCGGTCCTCCCATTACCTCGACCGAACTAGACTAGTCCCCCCCAACCTTTGCAATTGTTTGGGTCATGTAGAAGACCGAGTAAATGAAGTCGTTTCCTAAAAAAAAAATTATCCCCTTATTATCTATAAAACCCAACATCTTCTTTCCTATTTTCACACCCATATACACTTTTTAACAAAAACACACACTACAAACAATATGTCTCAAATTAATTCTGAGTGTTTATTTTTCGATGATACGGATGATGAAACGAAAGTGTATAGTTTACTCTCTGGTTTTTTAATAGACGCTGCTTTGGTTATTCAAGCATCTACTCCTACAATCCAAAAATACCAACGAAACTATATGCCTATAGATCGTTACGGTGCTCATGACCGTCTAGTGCTAGCTTACTTTGATAAAAAAACCATTTTACAACGCCTATTTATTTCGTAAACGATTTTGAATGAACCGATCGCTGTTCACCCGCATTGTTCGAGATTTGTCTGCTAAGTGCCCTTATTTTCAAGAAGGGTGTGATGCTGTTGGAAAAGCTAGAATCTCTGCTTTAGTGAAGTGTACCTCCGCGATTCGCCAACTAGCATACACTGCTGTTCCAGATTCTCTAGACGAATATTTACAAATCGGTGAAAAAACTTCTCGTGATTGTTTGATGCATTTCTGTAACGGGGTTATAGAGTTATATGGCGAGGAGTATTTGCGAAGGCCTACGGAAATTGACGTCGAAAAACTCTACGCTTTTCATGAAAACAAACATGGGTTTTCTGGTATGATAAGCAGCATAGACTGTACAAAATGGCCATGGGCTCAATGTCCACAAGCATATCGTGCTCAATTCAGTAGGGGTGATTCTGGGTTAGAGCCATTCATTTTGTTAGAAGCGGTTGCCTCACAAGATTTATGGATTTGGCACGCCTTCTTTGGTGTTGCAAGTTCGAACAATGATGTTAACGTTTTACGTCAATCCCCTGTTTTAAATGATCTTAAAGTAGGAAAAGCACCAGAGGTTCCATTCAAGGCTAACGACATGACTTATAAATGGGGATATTATCTTACTGGCGAGATATATCCAGAATGGGCTGTGCTTATAAAGTCTATTTCGCAGCCATGATCAAATGATGTGAAGCAAATAAGATATAAGCAAGCGCATGAAGCAGCAAGAAAAGATGTGGAACGAGTGTTTGGCGTGCTAAAGAAAAAATGGGATATCTTAAGAACTCTTGCACGGTCTAGGAGTCTTAAAAGGATTACGCATTTGATGTACACTTGCATTATATTACATAATACGATTCACAAAGAAAAAGGAAAGGCAGTCTCTCCCGACTTTTATCCGGAGGAACAACATCATGAAGATGATCCCGTAAGATCGTCACAAGATAGGCTACGAGTTATCAGAGAAATACACGATGAAGAAACTCATCCTAATCTTAAAGCTGATCTAGTGGAACATATTTGGCATCGAACAAATGCAAACTAATTTACTATAATTTTTTATCTTTCGTAATTTTTTTTCCGTCTTTTCTTTCGAGTATTTTAATTTCCGTATTTTAGTTTGTAATGTTTAATTATTAATGTCATGTTTTTTTTTTAAAAATTCGGTCGTCCGTGCGGTCACCACTACGGGTGTTTGGTCACTGTGTGGTCTAGAAGAAAGAAAGCTGAGTTGGCGCTGACATAGCGGTGTCCTTTGCGGCCACCACCACGTTTAGCCTAGATTTGCAACACTTATGAAAAATGTTGCATTAGATTTAAAAATGCAACACTTATTTTAAAAATGTTGCTTTAAGTTTATTATTCTCTAAAATGCAACAATTTTGAAAAATGTTGCTTGTAAAATGTTGCATTAGCTCCATTTTGTTGTAGCGCGTGTTAGAGATGAAATCCAACAAAAATATTTGAAACAAATAAGAGGGCAAAAGTCTTATATTTGTGAGTGGAAAAACTAAGAAGGGGCGGGAGTAGGCGGGAGACTTGAGCGTGATCTGAAATTTTCACATTTAGTGCTTAAAAACCAAGGCACTCATGTTATTGACCCATTTACACTTTACCAGTGTCTTTGATTGTGTAAAAACACCAGTTGTTTTATAAAAAATGATGTCTATAACATAAACACATAGAGACATATTGTTACATACACACCAGTGTCTTTTAATGTGTAAAAAGAGTGGTTTGCACCCCCAAAAAACCAATTTTTATACGATTTCTATTATTAAAACTGATTTTTCAAGGAAACCTATTTCCATTCATTCCTTTCCCACTAGTTTTTTGTCATAGAGATGGGGTTTTACATAACCAATATTTTTTTTTGGGGGGGGGGGTGTTTATAGCCTTTTGTGTAGTAGTGATATTTGCACTAACAATGTCCTCCTTTTTTATGATGACAAACTATGTAAACTATAACACATAGTGAAGTTTAAAAGTTACTCGTTTACACTCCATTCTCCCCCTTTTGTCAAAGCAAAAAGGTATAATGTGGATTATGATAGGAGCATATAATGTTGATAATAAGACATGAGAAGAGGGTACGTGCTTCGGGTATATATGTTGGAGGAATGAGAAGAGGATAGGTGCTCTGAGTATATAGGTTTAAGGTATGAAGAGAAGATATGAGAAATAAAGATGAAGGTGATTGTGTGTTCCTTGGTTAGTTTAGAAAAGGTCATGAGATATGAGAAGTAGGCAAGAGAAGAAGGTAGGTACTTCGAGGGTATAGGATGAAGTAATGAGGAAAAGGTAGGTGATCCAAGTATATTGGTTGGAGGAATGAGAAGACAACATGATAAATACGGTTGAGGTGGTTTTTTGTTTCTTGAATGAGGCGAAATATTTGGAGTATGAATGAGCTCTTCATCGTATTTTACAATCTCCGATCCTATATTCCTATAAAGGTGAGCTTGCATCATCCCAGTGAAGTCTTCTATCATCACGGTTTAACCAACTCCGTGCTATTTACCCACATATCTCCTAGCTCTCCCTTGCTCATTGCATCCCTATAATAATTACATTCCTTGTATATTGACACTAAAGGATCCATGAATCAAATAAATTATCATCGATGCTCAAGAAGTTTGATGTAATTTAAATGAGTAGAGCGCTTGCAAGTTCTCCCCCTCGGTGTATGCTCCCCATTGTTTAGCACACCAAGGAATCAACATATGGATGTGTGCTACAAAACAAAGTTAGTAGACAAGTGCACATATATATAGCAAGATATTTGTGGGGAACTAGACATGCATTTTAGGTGTTGGTATGACACTTTAAAAGAAAGTTAGAAGCTAGACACATGCAAACATTATTTTAAAAACAACAATCTAAATGATATAACTAAAAGACTAAAGACATATGTATACGGAGAAAAATTAGACCGACTTTTAATAAACGAGAATGGGATTTGTTTATTGGTTGACACACAAATATTATGAGGACGAACTTTTAAAGGGAGACGAATGACACTTAATATCTTGGTGAAATATGCCAAAATTTATAGTTTAAAAGGATAAAAGAAAGATAAGACGAAAATGGAGGCGATATGCTCTTGGATGAGAATGAAAAAGAGATTCCATAGAGCCGAACAATGGGGAAGGATAAGAGAGACTAAAGGAAGAACGTGTTGACAAGAGGTTGTTATAAAAGATTGATATATCATTTGCACTAACAATCGATGTGCACGCGATTCTATCGAGAAAGAGGTGAAGGATTGGGAATTTAAAGGTTTGTTTAGTGTTTTATTGGTTGACAATGTTGAGGAACAAATGTGAGTATGTGAAATAACATGGTGGTTCTTTCAAGGTGGAAGAATAAATAGAGACTCAACATTGTGGTGACTCAATAACACTTGAAGATTGAAAATATTCTTTATGTTCTTCACTTTCTAGAAAGTGGAAAGATTTACGAAGGAGTGATATTTGCATTTTGCAAATTACTTAAATATTTCAGATGAAATAATTAAGTTGTCATGAGATATAGGAGGAATTTTAATAGTAACAAGACTATTAAAAGAGAGAAGGAACATTTAGAAGTGAGAAGAGAAGTTAGAAGCGAGGATACTTATTAGAAGTGAAAAGGAACGTTTAGAAGTGAGGAGAAATGTCCAAAGTAGAACGACTATTAGAAATGAGATGACTATCAGAACTGAGAAGACTATTTGAAAGTGAGAAGAATTGTTTAGAAGTGAAAACACCATTTGAGGTGAGGAAAGTGGTTTACGAGATGTGAGGAGCAAGATTTGTATGTGAGGGAATTTATTGTGTAATGATAGATTGCAAGTATATCAGTTATAAGGAATGTGTTGGAGAATGAGACGCATTTCATTATGAAATTCTCTTGACAACATAAGCAACAATGCTTATGGGAATTAAGATAAGAGAATGACCTATTGATCTTTAGAGAGCTATTAGGCATAGGTTTTGGTGTAGGATAGACGTCAGCTCGTAGTAGCAAAAGAGAGAGGGTGTTCGATTATGGATTTAGAATACGATAAATGATATCACAGGCCTGCTGTCGGTGGTCCTAGATATATCTGGGGGCCGCCAGAATAGTTCTGGGGGCCCCCGAACCACCAACAGGAGAAGGCTTGGTTTTTGACGAATTTTGTGATAGGAGTGACATTTTAATCTGCATTTCGCCAATTAAAAATGCTTAAAATACCTCGAATGAAGTAATCAAGTTGTCATGACACATAATGGAACACGGACTAGAATCAAAACTAGAAGAAAAGAATAGAACGATTTATGGAATGTGTTCCATCATTAGTAAATCTTGACGAAGATAATTTAACGATTTACGCTTGAGGGGTAAAGAAAGAATGTCAGTGATGTTATATTCAGACGCAACCTATTCGAATGGAGATGTTTCCTTTTGGACATTGTCCCGAAGGAAATGGTGACGTATCTTAGGTGTGTTTCGTATGCAATAATAATAATAATAATAATAATAATAATAATAATAATAATAATAATAGTAATAATAGTAATATAGAAGACCAACAAAGATGGAGGACACGAGCTTGGCAATGTCAAGACGGATGGTGGTTAACGTATGATAAACTACACACACAAAGTTATGTAACTCTTTTCGAGCATTACGGATGTTCATAGAACAATCACACGATGATGTATATAGTTGTCTTAAAGGTGGTAGAGGAAATAGTGGAGGAAAGAGATTAGGCATCTCTATGGTTGAAGAGGCGTGGTTGAGTGAGAAGAAAGAGGTATGATCTAAAGACAAAGAGTGTTTTTGCCGAAGAGAAAGAATGTTTCATCGAAGAGAAATAATGTTTTTGTTGAAGAGAAAGAATGTTTTTGTCGAAGAGAAATAATGTTTTAGTCGAAGAGAAATGGAGAGCGTTTTAACTAATGTTGTTAAAAGGCTTGAATAGGGATTTTTGGATATGACCTTTAATGTTTGCGATTGCAAGTTAAAGATACTTGAATATTTCGCATGAAATATTTAAGTTGTCAAACCTACTTGGAAGGGTATTAGATTTGCATCTAACTTTTCCGTGACAAAGAGTGGATTATTTGGAAGAAAGGGAGATGATGATTAAGGAATGTGTGAAGGAAGACTCTAGAAGATTTAAGACCATTTTATGACTCTTTTGAAAATTTCGATTAGTGACGCGGACGCGAAGAAAGATATTCTAGTGTGAGAAAATATATACATAGATGTATAAGACATATATATATATATATATAAGCATGCATGTTTATCTAAGCATGCATCTATAATAATATATATAATATATATATAAATAAAAATATATATATATATAATATCACAGGCAAGTTTATCTAGAGCATGCATCGACACAATAATCAAACAAGATTAAGAGTAATACAGTATGGACATCAAAACCATATTTCTCATAACATAACCTAACAGAGTATTAGGTGCATAATTAACATGTAAGTTCATGTAAGCTGACGCAAATAAAACATGATAATTTTAATGCAAATCATCATTTAATCAACTTGTTAGCATTACGCACTTTAGGAGCATGTGTTATTTAGAAAAACTAAGAGATATTTTATCTAAATTTTTAGAAAAAGACAAACGCTTTTACAACAAACATGCATTCAATAGCTAAGAAAATAAACGTTGAGCATTAAGATAAATATGAAAGCATATAATTGCATTACGTGGGAGCACGTTATCATCTTGAAACTTCAAAGCACATATATGAAATGCATGTAGTCTAGATTGACTAAGAAGAAATCTAATTTCTACTTGCTTAGTGTGCACTCCTAATGAAATACAAAGTCTATCGATGTAGACTATCATTAGACATAGTTAAGAAGAGCCATTTAATCAAATTAGAGAACGAATATGAGACTATCACTAGTGGTGCTCAATTTAGGCTAAACACGACCATTTTTACGGGTTATACCACGAACCCAACTTCACTCTTGGAAGCAATTCAACCATTAGGTCAAATTGAATTTCTAGTGCAATAGATTCTCTGGTACTCATTTTCATGTTAGAGAAAATATAATTCCTATATTTTCCTAATGAAGTGTAGCAAAGATAAAATTTGTATTATATTATCATAGAAGGCCTAACATGACTCAACTGACATGGTTTAATTTCAGTTCGCATAATCCTAATCAAGATGTGTGGAATTGTAAGGTTAAATGAGAGAGCAAGGAAGTTGTTATAAGTATAAGAGAGAATGGGTCATCTAGGACCTAGGAGTATGCTTGAGAGTGACAATTTGTAATGCTCTACAATGAGAGTGTTCAAAGAATGCACATTTCCATGTCTTTTATGAAAGAAATCCAATTAAGGTTATTTACCTCAATAGATCTTGTGTTTGTTTCTTTGTAGAAACACATGATGATTGACTAAAGTTTAATTACATGTATGTTAGATCTTTAAGCAAGAGACTGGCAAGATTAAGATGTTTAAATCTAATGCCATATGGCAGATCTACCTAAATTAAAGATGAATCTAGGACGAATGATCCATCGATCCGTGGAAGTGCCATATTTGGGCAAGGATTATTTTTCTATTATTTGGGAGATGGTGTTCACATTAGGTTATTAAGAGAAGCTTATATAAGTTATAAGAGTTCTCAATTTGAGTTTTTAGAAATGGCATCCAAGTCTTGCTCATCAAGTTGGAGTACTTATGAGTTTCCTAATGAAAATTTATAAGTCGTTAATCCTACTCAGAGTATGTTAAGTTTAGCATGTATAATTTGACCATAGCTAATAACAAAAACATTTGAACTCTTTAGACTTAATGAGACATCTTTATTGCAAGTGTGAGTTACAATTTGATGACTAATCTTGTTGTCTTACAATTGACTTTGTGATTTCATGTAATGACCGAGGATGGTTAAACTTGTAGACTCAGAAAATATCTATGGTCATTTGATTGATATTTCCGTGATCTAGATAAATTATAATCTCTATTTCATGTTCATATTCCAAGTTTGTAATTAGATTGAATAGTGAGATTGATTATCATTTAAATAATAATCATCTTCATATTCGAAATCTTCTTACGATCGCCTATTGAAAGAAAGCACAAAAATGGTCGGTGGGATATGTTCAATTTTTCCTAATCCTAACCTTAGATGGTTAAAGGGTTCTCATTTGGTGAAGAAAGAATATTATGCTTATTTGATAATGTAAGAGAGTTTTGATGAGAAGATAGTTTGAGTTTTGAGTTGTGCTTTTGAATTGTTTGACAAAAGTTACATATGTTATGCATTTACTCGTGTTTGGCTTTTTGGAGATGACAACTTTACTAATTGCATTGCAAGGTAAATTACTTGAATATTTTAAACAAAACATTCAAGTCGTCAATCCTACTTCATTGTGTATTTTATGCATATATTTGCCAAATATTTAGAACACAACTATTGGAAAGTAGACTCAATATGACATCATCTACGCAAGTGTGAGTTATGATCCGATGCATATTCTTATCGTCTTGGAAAGGGATGTCGTTCTTTTCATATCAATAGAGTGTGATTGAGTATGTAGGTTTAAGATAATATCTCTTGTTATATTTTGATATAATTTTAAAACTAGACAAATAAGAATCCAATTTCTTGGCCATACTCGAAAACTTGTTAATTAGATTCGATAATAACATCAATCATAGTTTGAATAATGAGTTGATATATATTCGAAATATTTCTTGACCCTCACGGACACTCTTTTAAAAGAAGACAAATAAATATTTTCATAGTGTGTTTCACTAATCCTAAGACTAGTTGTAAGTGTGAGGTTGATGAATAATGACAAGTTAATTTCTTACTTCAAAATTGTCATATATTTTGCGTGTGCGAAAAAAATATTTGTTGTTATGCATAGTATGCATAGTTCTTGACATTTTATTAGTATATGAATGATTTTTCTAACCATTTTAATACAACACACATCTTTTGTAAAACACTATATATTTATAATAAGAATATAATTAGGTGTGCATGTTAGAACAATGCAAGCACAAACAAAGTTTAAAAATATATTTTCTTTTACTTAATTACCAATGTAATAGTATAATCTTTTATTTTGTTTAACCAACCCAAAGTCAAACACCGCAAGATGATGAAAATATTTAGATATTTTGTTGGAAGAGAGATTATGTGTTGGAAATATTTTAATGATGGGTTTTAACTTAGGACATTATTTTTCCACACACTTGACAAACTATTAAACTCACATTCCTAAGTGGGTTACTACACTCAAAATAATCTACAAGATGTTTATGTAACACTTGTAAATATAGTGATCTATGCCTATACGCAATGCACAAACAATTTTGTAACTTAACCAAGAAATCTAGCGTAATTCCTATTAGGCATAATCTGAAAACTAGTAATATACAAATAGTATACATGGCACATGTGTTTAGATATATAATTAGCTCAATTACAAATAGTAATGATTACTTATTAATATCTATTAACCAAGTTGAAACAAAACTAAACACACATAATCATCTAGCATACACATAAGGATATTCGTCGTTGTTTTGTGTATTAGATATAACGATGTATACTTAGCTTAATTTGATTTGAGAATAAAATAGTTTCTCCCTATTTCAAAAATTAATTAAGATCAATATTTTGAAAGGACAAATACACAATTTTTCAAAGATATATCAATTAGAAATGTCAAACTCAAAGGAAAAATGTAAAATGCAAGTTTTACATTAAAATAGAACTCAAAGTTTTGACCACTATGTAGTATTTTACATTTCTAACTTATTTGAGTTTAGAATGAAGACTTAGAAGTATTCTTAAATGAAAGTAGACTCAATTATCTTCGAAATGACGAGTGGCACGACTTCTACGGACTTACGGTTAATTTTATATGATTTTTCAAAGTTTTCCAAATTCT
Source organism: Tanacetum coccineum (assembly GCA_026074375.1). NCBI lineage: Eukaryota > Viridiplantae > Streptophyta > Magnoliopsida > Asterales > Asteraceae > Tanacetum > Tanacetum coccineum. The sequence continues at coordinate 13,431 of BQNB010077294.1, read as the reverse complement.
GCTAAAACAAACAGACGACCCCCATAAAGGTGACGGCCCCAAATATATATGGGGACCGCTATATCAGTTATAGGACTGCCACCAGTGACCCAAAAACATGTTTTTAGTATAAAATCATTTGGTGACTTAATGTAGGGACGTAAGACTTTAGAAAGTTGTTTCAACACATGAAATACGTGTTTTAGACGCCATTTCTACTCTTACGACTAGAAAATATGTATTGACATTTCTAAACTCTTTTTAGAATACTTTATTTTAAGCTATTATACAAAGTATATCTAACAACAAAATTAGTACGAATCAAGCAACAAAACACTTTTCATACTTAATCCCCCTTCATGGGTAATTTGATACATGAATCGTACTCTATTTTAAAAACCATTTGTTTTAAAAACTAGAGCTACGTGGCTCTTGATACCAATTGTGGAAATCGTAGAGGGGGTGAATACGTCCCATTTAAAAAACTTTAAATCTTTAGTATCAAATCGCCAATCAAGTTAGACGTAATATGAAAAGTGGCAATATTATGTTTTACAACAACTAACACATATCTTAATAATTCTAACTCAACCACAATAGTAACTACAAAGTAGTACACAACCTTAACTAACAATATATACACAACCATTCACACAATCATAAGCACAATGCAAGTATAAAAGTAAAGCGGTAAGTGTAAAGAAATAAGTAAAGAGAAAGGTAAAAGAAAATGCAAACCAACACGGTGATTTATAGTGGTTCGGTCACGAAGCTCCTCTTTGCTCTACTCCACTCCCCGAGTATCCAACTCGAGAGTTACTTCACTAATCAACAAGCTCCCTTTCGGCGGAGAAAACCTTATACCAATGCTTACATTATTTTTCGACACTAAGCTAGATGTCTAGTCCTAATCTTAGCTAAAACCAATCTACCACTTCACCAATGTATTTTAAGGCCTAAAATACTAACCAACCCACAATCAAATCATCCAAATATATACATTATTTGGATCTACACACTACTAAAGATTAGAAGACATGGACTCGATCTATATGTAACAAATATTACAAATGGACTAACTAGACTACATAACTTAGGATCTTAAAGATGACTGAAGTTCTTCTCTTGCACTTAAGGAAAGGAGGAAAGGATAGAAGATTTGATCACATTTAAACAAGATTAACCAAGTTGAATGATCAAAGATTTAGAGAGATTTATTGAGATCTAAAGAGAGAAAGAACTGAAAGAAAATCGTGCAAAAGAGTTGTGAAAATAGTTGGAGGTGACCCACTATTTATAGGAGCTGAAAAACGGTTTGTCAGGAAACGGCAGTCCATATATATTAGGGGGCCGCCAGATACTTAAGGGGGCCGCCGGCCTATTTAAGGGACCGTCCCGTAAGACGCTCCTGTTTTTGTCTTTTTGTTGTGACAAACTTGTCTGCTGAAAGTTTAACATGTTTTGGGGGGAAAAGAACCAGATTTTGAATTTTGAAATAATTACCACATAAAACATTTCTTTATAATTAAAAATTATAATTTGTCTAATTAATTTTTGAAAAAATTATTTTGTTACATTTATAAAAAACAGTAAAGTTTTAATAAAACGTATTTTCCTTTGAATCATCCGACAGAGTTGTAGATTTAATGATTTGTTTGTATATACCTTATGTGATTTACGTCGGGTGTAAACCAATGTCCATCTTGATGCATACTTGAGACGTCGAGAGATGTTGATGCATGTATGCATTGATGATTTATGAGTACGAGTAACTTGCGCACTTTACGTTACGTATTACAAGTCACATGTTTGTCATCACCAAAACATAAAGAGATCGTATATATTAAATATCGTAATATTTGCACTAACACAAACAATTTCTTGGTTCTTGCCCTTTTGCTTCTTCTAGGTTCAACCTCTTCTTCCTTAGGTTAATCTTGTCTCTCATCTTGGAGATCATTATCATCTCATTGTCTCTGATCTTGGACAACTTCGATATCTATTCTAGATGATTTTCCAATTTCCTTCATCAACAAGGAAATATATTTTCAAATAAGGAAGCACTTCTTTATACCATTATCGTATCCTTGTTTATATCAACATACACAAAGAAACCATAAGCACTACTGTTATGAGCATATACTAAGAATATACAATTCACAGTTTCAAATCAAATCTTTTAAACCTTGGGGTTCAATACAGATATCTTAGCTAGATATCCCCTTAAATTTGTAAAGCATTTGTAAAGACTTATAAGACAGTTTTCTTTTAATCTATAGCTCATAAGAACTATCTTATTCTTTTTACTAGGGATCTTATCTAAAAAATAGGTAGCCGATATAACCTCTTCCCCTCACATGCCATGACTTAAACCAAGACTTAAACCATATCTTCTAAGACACGGTTCTTTTCTATATCAAGAGCAATAAATTTGTGTCTTATTCTAAGTTTAGCACATAAATTTAGAGATGGAGACATATATCCACCTCCGATATGGCTTCTCAACTTATTTATATATAACAATCTTGTTTATATCCTTACTCTCAAGTAAGTGTAAATAGCAATATTTTGTATCACCATCAGCAAATATGATGAAGTACTCGCTATTCGCTACCATAGTAGGTATCAATTCCAAATCACATAAAAGCATGTGAATCATATCAAGGGGTTTGGTTATTTCTGTTCAACCGAGAGAAAAGACAATCTTGTCAATTTTGCTTCAACACAAGTTTTAATTTTGTAGTCCGTGTTAATACAAAATGGGTATCCAATTTAGTTAAAATTTAAAATATGTCCGAGTCAGCCATGCCATATATTTAAACAATCAAATAAGCTGAATTTATACTCATTTGACTGAAATGACCATTAGAAAATACATTCAACTTAAACATTTAGAAGGCGTAGCCCGTACAGACTCAAATTATGTTATTCGTTAACTCAATTTTTATTTGATTCAAACACAAGATGAAAGCCAAATTTCATTAGGTAACCATCCGGACACAAGATTCTTACAAATCTCTGGCACGTACACCGCGTTGATTAACTTAGACACTTTCCCAGATGTGAATCACATATCCTGTTCCCCTAATATTAGCAGTTGGAGAGTTGCCCAAAAATCGTTCTCTCTATTCTCAACCGAATTAAAAGAGTTAAGCAAACTCTTATCCCTAAATACATGATACCGAAGTGCCAATCCATCATTATCTAAGGTTGGATTCCCTCATGACCTCAGTTTTCATGTCATTCAGACCATATAACGCATAGTTATGGCACATAAGTTTTATGAATGCTTCAAAGCATCTACCGTACATGTAACTCGAGTATCGATCTCCCTTTTAACATGTTTGGGAGAAGATCCTTTAGATGTCACTCGTGACATTCCAAATATTTTGTTAATACGAGATCCCATGATTAGTTTGAAACTAATTTTGGTACTATTAACAACATGATTAATCAAGTGTTTCTTAACAAAACGATTTTAATTCGTCTTTTATTTAAACACTAATGTTTTGTAAGATCCGTTATACAAAACCCTTTTAAAAGAAGTCTTTCGATTAAAACAAATAAACAATATCACCTATTACATAACGTTTAAACAAAAACACATATGGAATATTATGTTGTCAATTTCCATTAAGAGGGTCTTAATAGATCTGTTTCAAAAGATTTATTTCTACACTGAAACTCAACAAGGTTTCAGTGGATCTACTCTTCTAAAGAAACTTAACAAGGTTTCCATAGATATATTTTTAAATTCAAAAAGATTTCAAGAATTATATCTAGTTAATAATTAAACTCGACCCGGTTTAAAATAAACTTAACAAGTCAACCAAACAATTTCACTAATTTAGTAAAAATGATATATATAATCCGATATCTAATAATAACTTGTATAATTATCATATGTTGTTTTAAATAAACTCTTCTTGAATTTCATTGAACATGTTACAGTTATCTAATAAAATAACAACTTCCATTTTATGAGATATGTTTCAAAAAAATGCCACTTGGTTTTAATGAATCTATTCTAATAATCTAATAAAATAGCAAGTTATATTTTATGAGATTTGTTTCAAAGAAACTCTACTTGGTTTCAATGAATATAAATTCGTCATGATTTGCAACCAAGTTAGTAATTGTCACACCAATTACACTTACAGGAGTAGTCACAATCGTGATTGTCATCCTAAAGATTAACACAAACAGTTAAATAAACTTTTAAAAACCGGTACCCAAGAAATACAATCCTGATTTTTATAACCTTGTACCGGATCTACTTCAAAGAAACTCAATCTTGGTTTCAATGAATCAACTAGATCAGTTTAATAGAAACTCAATATTGGTTTCAAAATAAACTAATCCGAATAACTGCTTTTAAAAATAGTTATAAATCTGTAATTCCAAATCTGTAAATTAAAATTCTTTTTAATTAAAACTGATTTCCAAAGAAACTCATCCTGGTTTCGATAGAAAACAGTTTATGAATATAAAATCTGTTAATAATAATTAATCCGATTTAACAAAAGTGTTTTTAATTCTGTTACACAGAATCTGTTTTAAGACTTTGAATTATAATTCAATAAATAAATTAACAGAATATAAAGGACATAAAATTAAATAACAGACAGAAAGATGTAGAAGTAGAGAAGACAAACACTATGAATGATAAATAAAGAAAACAGTAAAAGGTCGTGGAACGAGCCTCGTGTTTAACACGATTCTCTTAAAACAGATCAGCCATCTGTTGCCCATGGTACAACGTCCAAAGCTGTTGTATAGCCGGACCTGACATACTTGCCTAAAAGATCATGAAAAACTGTGTGCATCTGATCGAAAAGACTGCTGGAAAACTTATGAATGAAGCTTTTCTCTCTTGTGTCTAATAACTAAATGAGAATGAGTTATATTTATAGTGAAAACCTGTCTTGGTCACAGACAGAATATTACCTAAAAATAACTTGATTTCGATATCTTCCATTTATTTAACTGATCCTCGTTATCAAAGTTTAAATCGGTTTGATATTTTCTATATATTTAATCTGATTCTGTTAAAACTTTGTCTCCAAGTTATATCAATTCTAAAGATAAATGGATACAAAATCTGCAGCATAATCTCAATTTATTCTGTCAACTTATTCAATAAGTTTTAAATCTATTCCTAAAATAGATTTACAAAATTAATCCATTCTTAAAATAAATTTACAGATTTTGTGTTTCACGTGTCCCATTTTGAGACACGATGTCTCATTCATATTAACTCTATTTTGGACATATTTTACCTCGTTGCGAAGCTCTCTTCAAGGAGAACACAAAACTATAAGCTAATATAAATATATATAACATATACATATATTAAATAATGTCCAAAGTTTGCTAAAACACATTTTGCCAAACTGTTTTTCCAACAATAATTTCCTTTATTTGGTTTTGTGTCACAACTTCATGCTTATTTTCATTAGAGAAAAAAGTTCAATTAACGATAAAATATGAAGCATGTTTGACACATAAATTATATTATCGCGACGAGTATTTAGTTTTTTTTCACACATTTATATATTTTCAAACGACTATTTTGGTTTTTTTTCTTTTATTTTTTAGTACTGAAATTTTCATGATATATCAAATGTAATCATTAATGTGTAAATTTTATCAATACCCACGCCAATAAAAAGTCAAAAACTAAGAAAATAAATGGGCCAGTGAAAGTTTGTTTGTGAACATTATGCGGATGTGAATGTAGCAATCTTCTTATCAATACCCATGCCAATAAAAAGTCGAAAACTAAAAAAAAATCAAGTTTTGTCCAACTTCAACGAATTAACCGCTAAAGTCGTAAAATTCAAATATATTGTTGAAAAAACATAAATATCTACTTCTAGTAAATATCGTGTAAAAAGTTATGCTTATTTATGTTTGTTTGACCCGTATAAGTTATTGTTGTGTATCAACCACTATTTGATATCAAGTGAAACAACGTTTGATAACATGTATTTAAGAGCATTTCTAATTAAAAGCGTTTTAATTACCTTGTTCAAAAACCACATTGCGATTTGAGGTAACGAGCTAGCAGTTATTACTACATATTTCACTATGGAAACATGGCTACGAAAAAGAAAAATGATATATTTTCTACGTTGACACGTAAAAAGAATAATGGTATAGATAATGAGATATAAATACATGTTATATCTTTACGAGAATGTGAAAATAAGCAAATATATATATAAATACAAGAAGATATGACCATGCTTATAATATTTTTTTTAACATGATGTAGAAAACAGACACAAGTAGATCGAATATCGTAGTATTTTCTTGAAACATAAAAGGCACTACAAAATTAAAGTTGATCGAGCACACTCGCAATGACTTTTTGAGGGCACTACAAAATTATCACATACAGTATAATTTATTTTATTGACAAATAGCACACTCACAAAGACCAAATTAATATTTTTTAGGGCTATTGCTTCATACTTTTTTGGCAAAAGTTAACCAAAAATAATAAAAAAATGTCACAATAATAAACAGTCTTTATCCATCTATTTTAGAAACATATTTAACCAAAAGTAAACTTTATTTTTTAACATGACTAACCCTATTGATACACGTTGTAATTTCCTTTACTGATCTTCTTTATGTTGGGATAAAATTGTGACAGTTTGAAAAGTGTTTGTACTTGTTTTGTCCTGTTGGGTTAAAGCTTTCCATTTTAAGATGCACATGCATGAACCTGTTCCTCTTGCATTGCCTATATATTTGCTTCACTTCATTTCATTTTCAATATCAAACTTGCAAGATTTTGAGAAGATGTCAACTATTCCTGTTTCTAGTGTTTCTTTCTCTTCATCGGCGTCACCTTTGGTACTTGACGAAAAACTTATTAGCACGAAACAAGATGTTATCCGCCATACCATGAATTTCAATGCTAGCATATGGGGAGATCAATTTCTTACATATGATGAGGTTCTTATATATGTTTCTACTTCATTGCTTTTTTGTCCATTTTGTTGGAATCGTATATCATATTTCAGTTTTCGTACATGCAGCCAGAAGATTTGGTTACGAAGAAACAACTTGTTGAAGAGCTCAAAGAGGAAGTCAAAAAAGATCTAATGACGATCAAAGGTTCAAATGAACCGATGCAGCATATCAAGTTGATAGAACTTATTGATGCAGTCCAACGCCTTGGCATAGCCTATCATTTCGAAGAGGAGATTGAAGAAGCATTGCAACATATCCATGTAACATATGGCGAGCAATGGGTCGATAAAGAAAACCTACAAAGAATTTCACTTTGGTTTCGACTCCTACATCAGCAAGGCTTCAACATCTCATCAGGTTTTACTTACAAAACCTTACTTGCACATGATCATTTACACCTTCTTCGAGTCAATCAGTTAGAATATAGATATCAACCTTATGAAATGTCTCATAATATGCATATATAACCCTTATTTTAAAACTTACAACGATTTTTAGTCATGCTACAGGAGTATTCAAGGACTATATGGACGAGAAAGGAAATTTTAAGGAATCCTTATGCAATGACGCCAAGGGACTCTCATGTTTTCATCATTCTTGTTTTCATGTTGTACTCTCATGAGTTGAAACGCCAAACTTTGGAAAAAAAATTGGTTTCAGTGGTTCGTGAATTACAGGCGATGATGATATTGTATTGGTGCGCTTATTATTGATCATGGTGAGTGAATACGACCCGTATCTGGCGGGGCGCGCAGCACCACGAGCATGGTGTTTGCAGCCATGGCGTGTCAGATCCTCTTTTTTCTGGCGTGTCGGATCCTCTTTTTTCCGGGTCAGCACTCGCAAATCTGACCCATTATATGTTGAAGTCAGTTTAATGCAGAGCTTCGGCGGGATAGATTCTTTAATTTGCAGTCATGGCGGGACAAAGTATCATATTTGTAGCCATGGGCTGCACCTATGCCACAATCTGCCAGGTCTCAATCTCATACATTTATATTATTGACCATTTTTCCTATAAAAGTTAAGAAATACACGACATTAACACACACTGAATTAATACGTTGCAGCCAACTGTTGTTAACCGGGTACTAGCACTTTCATTGGTGTAAAACGATTAAACCAAGAAGGTCTTCAAAAATGCTTGGTAAGTATGAATTGTTGAACCTTATTTGAAATTTTATAAAATACTTTGCAGCTGATTACACTAGCTTATTGTGAGAATAATTAGTAACACTCACATTTTGTCACCAATCATAGCAATGTCAGCCAAAACCGTTCATATATTTAGCTTAAAAAAGAAGTTTATTGTAGGTGATGAAGATAACTACAATAGTTTGTTACATCGTGGTGGGTGAAATCAACCCGTATCTTGGCGGGGCAGCACGACATCGTGTTTGCAGCCATGTCTGGATGGATACTGTTTTATCTCATCTCGTACTCGCAAATCTGAGCCAAACGATTTTTTGAGGCTTATATAAAATCCTATAGAGGCCAATTATTGGAGATTTACGGGGTTTTTTGACAGAAAGAGTATGGGCGGGTCACAACATATTGAAGTTCAATTGGGTGTGTTTCAGTTGGTACGTTCAGGGTGTGTGGTCAGGGGGATTAGCTCCTTTTCCAAGCTTATAAGCTTATTTGATTTTGGGAAGGCTCAGCTTATGAGCCGAGATCTTATGTTCCACCCCTACACCCCACCCCCCCCCCATGGCAGGGTTGGATATCGTCACCGAGGGATACCTTTAATAATGGGTTGTCCTCGTTATCCTCCTATTATAAAAGCTTTCTTGTCTGATTGTAAGACTTATGGATGATATTGTCAGCCACAAGGTACGTACTATATATAGACTAGCTAGTACTTGATCATGCATCCATTTAATCAAGACTCTAAAATACGAAAAAAATGTTATTTCAGGAGGAACAAGAGAGAGGCCATGTTGCTTCAAGCATGGAATGCTATTCGAAGGAAAGTGGTGCATCAGAGGAGGAAGCTTATTGAAAAAAATGTTATCTAAGATTATTCTTCAAGTTGGTTTTTTCTAATGTTTTGTGGGTGTGTTGCAGCTTTAATTTGTCACATTTAAGGTGTATTGTCTTGATTGTCATTTTCAATAATTTATATCTCTAGCTATGACTCTTATCTCTTGAGTCGTCTCCAATAAATGCTGAAAGCTAAGTGACCTAGCAATGGACGACGAGGTTAGTTAAGAACGATTATCAGTTTTAGACTATGAGACTATGAGAGAAACGTACGTGATTATATTGACATGTAGCTTCAAAATTGAACTTCCAACAATTAAAGCAACAGGTGATTATATTTTGGATTAGCATTGCATTAAAACTCATTTTTTTTAAAACTCCATATGTGAACTAGCTCAAGGTAACATTTTTTAGAAACAAAAAGGGTTAAAGTTAATTTATTAACAACATACTTTCTCAAATTTTCACATTTAGTTTGTAAAATACCATTATGAGTATCGAACTTTTGAATTTGTTACAATATTTCAAATTTCGTCACATTTCTTCACTTGTTACCGGTTAGGTAAAAAATAGGGTAAACTACAAAAAATGTCCCTCGGTTTTGTTGGGATTTTATAACTAGTTAAACCATTAAAATACGAGTAGAGCGGATGGATCTAGTTTTAGAAAAGATTAACACTTAATAAAGTAGATTAATTATTACTCTTGATCTGGATAATGAAACAAAGTAGTGGTTTAAATTACCACTTTTATTGTAGCTCACACAATCACGTCAAACGAACACGCCAAGTGTGCTAGCCTTGACTTCACGAACCAAACACCAACTTCTGTTAATAACTGAATTCCAAACGCACCCTTTGAACTTGAACCGAAAACCAAGAAACCCTAATTAGGGCTTGTACCGAAAACCCTAGAATCGAAAACCCTAGATTGGTGTTATTTTGTATTTTCGTTCAAACTAGGAGATCACTAAAACAAAACCACTTGTAGATCCGAAATCGTCGAGCTAAGGGGAAGACAAGTAAACACCGAAATCCCTAGTATAGGTTGTTGGTCAGGATATTTCTTTGGAAAAGGGAGTAGAACCGAAAATCCCTTAATAAGGGAAATTCGGTGACTTATGGGAGAGGTAGTGCCGATATGGGGTGGTTTTTTAGGGTTGTGATGAATGTATATTGAGGCTTTGGGGTGTGTGTTTATATAGGCACCTAACCCTTTTTCCCTGTAGAACAAGATAACCTTTTAATTCCATAATTATCACAAGACTTCCCCTTATCTCTAAATTGGCTCACAAAAACCCTTCTAGAACCACCTAGGGGCCGGCCATCCTTAGGACACCCTTAGGGTTCGGGTTTTGTCCAATTTAGTCCCTTGGTTTCTAATTTAAATGTTCGTTAAGTTAGTTATTAAAAGTACGATATACAACGACCTATTTAAAATATTTCGTGAAGTTATAAAAACGTATTCGTCGTGTATTATCGGAGTGTGCCCCCAATAGGATCACGTATTCCAAACGTATAACATGCGGATCCAATTCACATAATCTAACAGATTTCACGAAATTGCACTCCTAGCCACCTACTTTTTTTTCAAATATCGTCATCGCTGTTCACTCAAAATTGCAATCGCTGCTACTAAACCGTACCGTTCACTAACACTCGTTTTTTTTCGTTTGTCAAAGTCAAAGGCCTGCGAAATGACTAATATACCCTTGTCTTCTTCTCCCATTTACTTTTCTTTTTAGTTTTCAAAAATACCAACACCAACTCAGATTTATTCAAAAAATTTCACATTTCATGCAAAACTCAAAAACTTAACAAAAACAGAACCACCAAGGATTGCTTATTGAAACTGATAATCAAAAAATAAGTCCCAAGCATTTGAGAGAAGTTTTCATTGATTTGGAAATAAGCAGCTTCTTTCACTCACAAGTCGAAACACTTTCCCATTTATCACACGCAGATTGTTTGGATGGTCTTTCGTTCTTTCTTTTTTTTTTTTTTTTCTTTTTTTTTTTTTTCTTCCCCCCTTTCCACTTCTTTCCCTTTTTTTTTTTTTTTTTTCCCAGGGCAAGGTGGGGAAGCTAGCCTTTGGTTTTTGATATCATTAAACCAACTTTACAGTTTGTAGGTTGAAGCCAACATGCTCCCCATTAGTGGGTTGTTATTTCTATTGTTCGGAGATTGCATTTGTGGCGGCTGAGTCGTGTTATCTATATTTTATTTTTCTTTTTGCTTTTTATGCACCACTGCCATGACTCATTTTCTAGCTTATGACCAATTTTTATTCTCATTCATCTTATGCCCCTCATTTTACTACTCCTCATATAGATTTTGAAATATGATAAACGTAATCACATAAACACTTTTCACCACTGATGTCGTTTTCCAAAGTTTTGATCTTGACAGAGCACTTTAAATCAAACTGCGTACTTGACATGACGCGCGTCTAAACTTGTATCTAACGAACAAAAAAAGTTAATATTAATATCAACCAATTTCAGTTAAATTGACTTATCTCTAAACTTTTCTCAGTCGAAAAGGAAACCGGACAACGACATATGACACACTGAATTGGACTTGTTTGTCATCAAAATCTGATGCTACACTTAGTTCCTAGTACGACCAGGTTAATTTAATTTGGAATATTTGTGAAAAAAAACTCGTTTATGTAAGCTAAACTAATTTATAATTGTCAAAGATAAGAGACCATGATATGATATGAAGGGAATCTGGTGCCTTTACGCAAAGCTCCACCCAGTGCAATATTATCACATCAGATCAAATAATTAAACTATGATTATCTAGATACAACAACACGAGACCATCAATATTATTGTATCTAGAAGCGTCAAATTGATAAGTCTATAATGAGTTTGAGATAAAACAGACTGTTATTTTAGTGCAAAGTCAAATAGGTTGAGCTAATCCAAGGATCATTTGTTATCAATTTTTAAAAGAAACAAACATGCTGTCAGTGACATGAGGAAACCTCAACCAAGTCACCTTTGTAAACCGCAGAGTGGCAGATTTCACATACCACCTCGCAAGCCCCCGTGGAGCTTGGTAAGACAGATGGTCAATACAGCAGCAGGATCATTATCCTCCGTGTATCATGTTTGCTTAATAACTTTACAGTTTTAGAACTAAGTGATTGTTAATACAGCGCAGCAATTTAAAGAATGTAAAGGTTTGCAGCTTCAATCGAATTGCCCTCGTGTTTTGTATAAACTCCAATAGCTTATGAATCCTATAAACTTCAAACTAATAAAACAATTATATGTATCGTTCCAGTTCAATTAAATGATACCAGATGCCATTGCAGATAGCATGCTTAACATGCCAATGAGTTAAAGAACAAATGCATTTACATTGCTAGTACTATTGATGATGAAACCATTGTCCAAGTCGAGCTGTTTCAGTGGAGGGCCATTGTCTGGCTTGCTCTTTCTTGGACATTTCCATTTCCCAGTCACACTTGGTAAACGCTCAACGTTAATGTTTGTCACGTCCGTTAATGTCTTCCTTTTCATCGGTACCATTTTATCATCGCCGCCCTTGATGCTACCATATACAGACGATGTACAAGAAGCCCTCTTTACGTTCCCACGTATTAAATTTTCTCTTTTGCTTTTCAGCGTGACAAAACCATTCTCATTTACTTTTAAAGAAGTAGCTGCTGAATTCAAATTGGCACTATGAATAGGAGGTAACTCTGTTGAATTTTTGGATGAACCAATATCATGTTCTTCTACTGTTTAATTGCAAATCAAGTCATTCAAGTTTTCGCCCTTCTTCCGCTGTTGATACACAAGACATGGATGTTATTGATGGCTAAATATCACTACTAACTCGGTTTTCTCAAGAGTGAAACTTGGCATAAGAGTGAAACCTAAGAAATAAGTGTAAAACTTGGCATAAGAAATCAGCTTTTAAGGACCACCCAAGTTCAAATTCACGATAATAAAGTGTCAAATAAGAGAAGAGTTTCGGAAATATGAAAATTCAGAAATGTACCTGCTGATAATCACAAGACTTGTTCTCTTCCTCCCCATGATTTGTGAGCAGCTACTGTATTGGTTTGGGTAGTATACTAGAGACTAGTGGTCCTCTTCTTTTCCATAAGATTGGGTTTGACAAAATCGAAAATTATCGTTGGTTTCTAGCACAAAGGATTCATACTCGTAGCTTGAGAACCAGTTGTTGATGTCCGGAGGAGGCTCTGATAGATAAAAACAAAACAAATGTTAGAAATCTACAAATGGTAGAAACCGCACTGAATGCGGCACATGAATTATGCAGCAATATATTGAAACCCAGTTTAACCCAGCCGGGTCAACCGGTTCCAGCCTAAAAACGGGTCACAACTAACCAGGTCAACCCGGGTCGATAGCTGACCCGGTTTACATGCATACCAGAAGAAGGCAAGAGAAAATCTGGAGTGTTGAGCAGCAGCCCCGGCCCCTAAAGAGTAAGAAATATATAC
>BQNB010077293.1:0-30889 GCA_026074375.1 Tanacetum coccineum | reverse complement strand
GCTAAATATTCCACCCATTACAATAGATACATTTTACGATATCAAAATGGCTAACGGAAACTTAGTAAGCACAAACACCATTATTCAGGGTGCAATCCTGAACTTGTTAAACTAACCTTTCAAAATTGATCTTATGCTGATTAAACTTTGTAGTTTCGACGTCGTCATTGGTATGGATTGGTTATCCAAGTATCATGCTAGGATCATCTGTGAAAAGAAAGTCATCCACATTCCCATCGATGGTGAAACATTAATCATTCGAGGTGACCAAAGTAAAACCCGACTAAATATCATATCCTGTATAAAAACCAAAAGGTATATATCCAGAGGATGTCATGTTTTTGTAGCCCAAATAATGGAAAAGAAGTCGGTCGAGAAACGATTAGAAGACATACCGGTAGTCAGAGAATTCCCAAAAGTTTTTCCTAAAGATCTACCTGGCCTTCCTCCTGTTCGTCAAGTATAATTTCAAATCGATTTAATTCCAGGAGCGACACCTGTAGCCCGAGCACCTTATAGATTAGCTCCTTCAGAAATGCATGAACTATCTAACCAACTTCAAGAGTTAGCAGACCGAGGTTTTATTCGACCAAGTACTTCACCTTGGGGAGCTCCTGTCTTATTTGTTAAAAAGAAAGACTGATCTTTCAGAATGTGTATCGATTACCGATAGATGAATAAACTTACCGTAAAGAATCGTTACCCATTACCCAGGATCAATGACTTATTTGACCAACTTCAAGGTTCGAGTGTTTACTCAAAGATTGACTTAAGATCAGGCTATCACCAACTGAGAGTCAGGGATGAAGATATTCCTAAGACTGCTTTCATAACACGATACGGACACTACGAATTCCAAGTGATGCCGTTTGGTTTAACTAACATACTTGCTGTATTCATGGATCTCATGAATCGTGTGTGTAAACCATACTTGGATAAATTTGTAATAGTATTCATTGATGATATTCTCATCTACTCCCGTAACAAAGAAGAACACGCAGATCACCTGAAAATAATCTTAGAATTACTCAAAAAGGAGAAATTATATGCCAAGATCTCCAAATGTGATTTCTGGATCAGTATCGTGCAGTTTCTTAGGCACGTAATTGATAGTCAAGGAATTCACATTGACCCCACCAAGATTGAAGCAGTTAATAATTGGGCATCTCCTACCACTCCCACAGAAGTACGCCAATTCTTAGGACTAGCCGGCTACTATCGGAGATTTATCAAAAAAAATTCGAAGATTGCAAAGTCTTTGACAGAATTAACCTATAAAAACAAGAAGTATATTTAGGGAGAAGATCAAGAGTCCGCCTTCCAACTACTAAAACAAAAGCTATGTAAAGCTCCAATCTTAGCATTACCATAAGGGAATGATGACTTTGTCATTTATTATGATGCATCACATCAAGGTCTGGGAGCAGTGTTAATGCAAAGAGAAAAAGTTATTGCATATGCATCCTGACAACTCAAGCCTAATGAAGAAAACTATACCACACACGACCTCGAATTAGGAGCAGTTGCGTTCGCTCTTAAAATTTGGAGACACTATCTGTATGGCATAAAGTGTACTGTGTTCACTGATCATAAAATTCTTCAGCATATCCTTGATCAGAAAGAGTTGAACATGAGACAACGTCGTTGGTTAGAATTGCTCGCAGATCACGATTGTGAGATTCGCTATCATCCTGGAAAGGGAAATGTTGTAGCAGATGCCTTAAACCGGAAAGAACGAATCAAACCACTCTGAGTCAGGGCATTATTCATGACCCTTCACCCAACATTTCCATCATAAATCCTCGAAGCCTAAATCGAGACAATCAAAGAAGAAAACATCGAAGCTGAGAACCTATGAGGAATGGACAAAGCATTTGAAGTACGTCCTATTGTATCAAGAATCGAAGTTGGTTACCACTCTTTGGTAATTTGTGGGACTTTATCATACATAAATCCTATAAATCAAAGTATTCCATCCACCCAGGTTCTGACAAGATGTATCAGGATCTAAAGAAACTCTATTGGTGGCCTAACATGAAGGCAGTCATCGCAGAATATGTTGGCAAGTGTTTGACATGTTCTAGAGTGAAAGTAGAATGTCAGAATCCATTCAGCTTACTGATACAACCAGAGATTCCTACATGGAAATGGGAAAGAATAACGATGGACTTCGTTACAAAACTACCTAAAACGTCAAGCGGACATGACATAATTTGGGTCATTGTAGATCGCCTTACCAAATTAGCATATTTCATCCCCACCAGAGCAACAAATAGTATGGAAACCCTTACAAGGTTATATATAAAGGAAATAGTCTTACGGCATGGAGTGCCGATATCTATCATCTCAAATCGTGACAGTCATTTCACATCTAGATTTTGGCAGTCATTGCAGAATGCTTTGGGTACTTAATTAGACATGAGTACGACATATCATCCCGAAACTGATGGATAAAGTAAAAGAACCATCCAAACACTCAAAGACATGCTTTGAGCCTGTGTTATAGATTTTGGAAAAGGTTGGAAAAGACACTTACCATTGGTAGAATTTTCTTACAATAACAGTTACCATGCCAGTATGTTGGGAATTATATTTGAGTTGATAAGACAAAACATATGAAAGATGAAGGACTTAAAAGACACAGGAGGAATTCTTCAAAAGATAGAAGATTACAGAAGATTTCCTAGAAGATAATTGTAAAAATTAGGAAGATTTAGTTATTTCCTAATACTTATCCTTTGTAAACATAATATCTCTAGTATATAAAGAGATATAGGTCGTGTTATTTTCTGTGTGTCAAAAGATGTAAACACCAGAAAAGTGTGTGTGTGTCTAGGCGTCAAGTCCTCTAAGTAGACGCCTAGAATTTATGTGTTTCAGCCTCAAAGATCTTTGATTCCTTGTTATAGTTTAGATAACACATTCTAGAATTGATCATCTAGAATTGGGTCTGTTAGGAACGTTTGATTATTAATGAAGAAACACCTTGTTGAATATCATCGTTCTTGTGTTAATTCCGATATACATATTCTATGTTCAATGTTATTGTTAATCCTAGATATAAGATCTAAACAATCTGAGCTTACAACGATCTTTAGGTTTCCACAATTGGTATCAGAGCCTCGTGGCTCGTGATCTAGGATCTACAAGGTGTTTGAAGAAACCTTAAAATCCCTAATTTTCAAGAAATCGATTTGTGGTAAAAGTTTTATGGGGTTTTGAAGTTTAATTGATATAACAATGCTTATAATCATCCTCTCTACCTTAATTGGTATGCGATACGATTGTAAATCACGGTTACTTTTAAGGGTTTCTTGATGAAGGATTTGATTCGTTATTTGTCTACATATATATGATCTCGTCATTAGTGTTACAAGAAGTTTCTAGGCTGCTCGTTACTGTTTGATCTTATGATTCATGATATTTGTTATACGATCGAATGATGTCGCTGCTCTTGATGATCTGATGTTTTCTTGCACATCCTGGTATTAGTCTTGTAATAAACGTTTGGTGTAATTGGTTCAAGAAGGATGGTTAGGATTCTACTTATTGGGCATTTAAAACCCTAGTTTCTAGGGTTTCTATTTTATAAATCATGCTGCTAACCATGGTCGTTATTATGGAACCATATTACTACCGATATGATTGTGTAGTTGCTATTGTTGTCTCATCTGCTGGTGATTTTATATTTAGAGGTTCTCATAATGCTTCAACAAGGGAAAGAAGATTATGTGAGAATAAAGGTTTAGTGAAATGAGCAATTCAACAGGATGCGATCGACAAGAAGAACTGAAAGTATTATAGCAGAGAACAGTTATAATGAAAGAAAAGTATGGTGATAACATGGTGGCCCATACAAAAGATTCGTTGGTGGAGAGATTTGTTATTAAGGGTTTACGTGTACAAAAGATTCAATGTTTAATACTATTTGGGTCTGTTCATGCTTTTAGTACTGTTCGAACATGCTACTGAAAAGAAGGTACAGTATTAAGGCAACACCATTCGAGGCACTTTATGGTCAAAAGTGCAGATCACCTATCTGCTAGGCTAAAGTTGGAGATGTTCAACTCACGGTACTAGAGATAATCCATGAACCCATCGAAAAGATAGTATAAATCCGACAACGCTTGCAAGCTGCAAGAGATCGGAAAAGGAGTTATGCCAATGTAAGGATAAAGCCTTTAGAATTCTAAGTTGGAGATCGTGTTATGTTGAAAGTATCACCTTGAAAAGGTGTCATTCGATTCGGAAAGTGAGGAAAGCTTAATCCCCGGTACGTTGGAACATTTAAGATCCTTAAAAGGGTCGGCCCAGTGGCATACACACTTGAGATTCCAGAAGAACTCAGTAGTGTCCACAGTACTTTCTACGTTTCTAATTTAAAGAAATTCCTATCTGATGAATCTCTCGTCATTCCAATGAAAGAGCTTCGGCTCGATGACATACTCAATTTTGTAGAAGAACCAGTGGAAATCATGGATCGAGAAGTCAAGCAACTAAGACAAAATCGTATTCCTATAGTCAAAGTAAGATGGAACTCTAAAAGAGGACCAGAATTTGGGAACGCGAAGATCAAATTCGTGCCAAGTATCCGCATCTATTTTCAAACATCACTCCGACATCCAACTAAATCTCGGGACGAGATTTCTTTTAAGGTTGGGAGACTATAACAACCTATAATTTTCATCAATGTAATTATCCATCTATTAAATTAGATACAATTGTCATCAATGTAATATCTACTTATTAAATTAAGTACAACCATTTTCACGGGAATATTTTTGCTTTATTCCACTTATTATGCAACGTAACTTGCGTAACCTAAATAAACGAGCTCACTTAACCTACCTATGCAAATTTCATCAATGTTTATAGCCAGTAAACGTTATAATATGTCAAGCAATATGTTTTAAACTCTATTTTATCATACGTTATCTATTTAACATACTTTTCAAAACGTTATTACAAAACGGATATGAAACGTTAACGTTTATATCGACACCCTAATTATATAAAATGTTTACATATAAAGTGAATGTTCAAGCTTGCAAGGCATGTGTACAAGTGTACAATGCATAACTTTTGAATATTAATTCCCTCCAAAACCAATGTATAACTCCCTGAAGCTCAAAGTACAAGTTAAACATGCATAGAATTCAAACTAGGTCATTTTCCCTCCAAGATTATGTTTATTTCTTACCACCACTTTAACACAAGTTAAAACACTTAAAGTACAACTTCTAAACCAATAAACTAAACCCTAAATCATTCTAAAACCCTAATCTTAACCCTAAACCCTAAACAAAACCATAATTCTAACCTAAACCTAGACGAAAACCCTAAACACGTAAAACTAGTTCTAGCCTAAAAACCAAGAACCTTAAGCACCTCAAGCACCTCAAGTACCTCAAGCACCTCAAGTAGCTCCATGAATCACCTCCTTGCACCCTAGCTATTAATTGGTCACTACTTTACAACACCTTGACCACCACTCCACATAACTTGGTCACCACTCTAAGTAAACTTGGGCAATACTCTTTTCTTTACACTATACCTTTCACCTTTGCATAGCTAATTCCTTAATCACACTCTACCTTTACTTGGGTCCACTATCCATGCACCTTGGTCATTCTCCAAGAAAACTTGGTCCTCAAGTATTTTCAAGCACTATATATACATACATACATGTACACTTTCCAATTCACCATTCAAACTTCAAACTACTTTTAAATCTTGATCTAACCAAGTACTAGAAGACTAAGAAGGAAGTATAAGCCACGTAGAAGCCAAGAAACAAGAAAAGCAAGGTCCTTGAAGTCATCTCCAAGTTTTTGAGTTATTTTTGCCCATTTTCATCACTTCATGTACTAGTAAGCCTTCAATCATGTTCCATAAGCTCTTGCATCATTATATATCATGTTTAAGCTTGTTATAATCATTTGATCAAGCTAAATCATTCGTTTGGTTTTCCTAAACCAAACCGTGCTCTAAATAACCTTTAAAAACCCTAAAAACCTTAAAAAGCTCATTTTGTGCATCCAAGAAGCTAAAAGCCATAATCTGGTCTTATAAGCTATTTCATTAAGCTAACTTATCATTTTTATAAACATTAAAACAAATCCTAAAGCCTTAAACCCATCGGGTTAATCATTTTAAACCAAACGAACCTGTTTTGGATTTTTAAGCTCACAAGCTCTTTTCATAAGCTATAAGCTCATAAAAGTTACATATTTTAGCTTATAGTAATAAGCTATCACATGCAAAATTGATTTCTAAATCAAAAATATTAATATTATGGTTTTTGGACTTAATTCGCAAATGGTTTCATGCAAAGGGGTATATATTGTAAATTCTTGAAACATATAACTAGAGGGGCTGAAAATGTAATTATCCTAAAGTTAAACTTCAGGGGTTGTTTTGTCATACTTGAAAGTTAAAGGTTTAATGTTTTAAAAATATAATTAAAGGGTTAATTTTGTAAATTAATACTTACCAAGGGTATATATTGTCATTTTCATATTCTCAAGGGTATAAAATGTAATATTTTTATATTAATTATAAAAAAATATTTAAATATTATAAGACTCGATTTTATTAAAGCCGTCACATTTTTCGTTATCATTCGTAGATCAAACACAAATATTAAAAATCAATTATTGTTATAAATATAACATAATTTATCATCCACTAGCTTTTGAAGAAACTTAAAATGATAAAATCATATCATTTAATCTATAGCATATCACGTTACTAGGGAGTTTCATGTGAGGGGATTTCATTTGGGTAGACGTTTTGATGAGTTGCTGGATTTACAATTTAAAGTGTACTAGCTCCTCATACGTTTACTACATGACCTCTGGATTATGGACGAGCCCCGAACAGTGATACAATATTTTCACAAGTTATCAAACCAAAAACCTTTAAACTTTATTTCAATATCAACGATCGAACTAAGACTTGACATATTACCCCCACGTTGCCTGACGAGGCTGTTTACTCTCATTTGAATTAAATTTCAAATCAATTCAAATACTTGATTAGGTGAGTTCTATGTACACCTTTTACATATTTTCTAAATCCCGTGGGGAGATCATGCTATAAACCATGAATACAGGTGTTTTCCAACTGTATGCTATCCTGATATATTATTGCCAAAGTTTGCTTTCACTGCCAATATTTCTTAATCATGAACCGTTAGTCACTTGCGAGTGAACGCGAATATTGTGAATAGATCTATTGGGGGTGACAACTCCCGTTGGTGTACCCGTACATGGGGTAACCAAACGCACTATATTTGAGAACAAAGGATAACTTTGGCAAGTTACCTTTCCTTAAGGACAATTGTTCCTTCAAGTCATTAAATTGACTTCAGATGTTGATGTTTGGTTGCATGAGCTTAGAGCAATAATACTATTTTCCATGATAATTATATTCGTTGCAATTATTACCACTTGTGATGACTTGATATTCAACTATTACATTGCAAACACTGTGAATTTTCATCTTCAACCTATTGTGTTGGTCCATTTTAGACATGTTTATCTCATGTAATTAAGCAACTATGGCATGGAGTGGCATTGACATGTGGTCGTCCAAACATGTTATCATTCAAATTTTGGTTTTGATGTATTTTGGGACCTCTTTTTGTAAAAACTATGATGATTAATTCAGAATGATAACTTATCTTTCAAAAACTTCTCTTTGAGTCGTTTTCTATTATTGTGACTATGATTCATGAAGTAATACCCTAGATTAGCTTCCGCTGCTATATGTCAAATATGGGGGTGTTACAGGATACATCTCGAATTTTTCAAAATTACAGTATTTCTACAGTGATTGATCTAGTTATTTTAATATATTATCCTAAAAGCAGTTGACGTGTCGTTGAGTGTAGGTATTTTATTTATCAAGTTTTGCATTTATATTTTGTTGACTATACCTAAAAGCAACACTAACGGGCGGTGTACCCAATCAGATGTAGCTTCGTTGGTAAGTAGGGTGTCGATCACTAAGAGCGAGAGCGTTAATTTTTAGTTCTATCAGTATTTTTAGTTAATTATTCTATGTTAGTTTTAATTATCTAAGTTAGTTCTAAGTTAAACCTATGTTAAACCTAATTCTAACAAATAAGAGGGGCTTCAATCAGAGAGACCGGCACAGGTTTGGTGATGACTTAAATCTATTTAAAACACTATGTGGAAAACTAGAAGAGGGGGGGGGGAGGTTGAATAGTTTACCGCTTTTTAATTTAGTATATTGTTTGTTTGTAAAAACTTAGATTTGATTTTATGTGATCTCAATGTACACACAATATGAACAATTTAACTAAGTAAATAAATATTAACAAGATAAATAAGTATGTAAGACAAAAGATAAGAGTTAGAAAGATCAAACCACAACACAAGGATTTATAGTGGTTCGGTAATGAAGCTCCTCTTCGCCCTACTTCACTCCTCAAGTACCAACTTAAGAGTTCTCTTCACTATTGTCAGCAAACTTTTTAGGCAAGAGAAAACCGTACACAAGTAGCTTACACCAATTTCCAACACTAAGCCAAATGTCGAGTTCTAATCTTAGCTAGAACTAATCTACCACACACTTTGTATTTTGAGGACTAAAATACTAACCGCACTAACACAAGATCACTTCACCTAAGCACTAACACGATCACCCTGATCTAACTATTCTCTCTACAATCACCACGATCTAACTATTACACACAATTACACAAGATGCACAAATGATTTACAAATTATAACACAATCGTAACTACGTTATGAGAACACTAACTAAGCTATAATACTTCGTAACTTGATGGTAGGAAGTATTCTTCTCTTGCACTTGAGGATCTAAGCTTGGATCACTTAGAAACAAATACTTAGAATTAAATGATCAAAGGATTGAAGTGAATGTAAACTAATTTTAGAACAGATTGAAAATGTGTGCAAAAGGTGAAAAATCAGTTGGGAACAGTCTGCTATTTATAGGCAAAGCTGGGAGCGTTTTGGACTGGCCGACCGCCTTAGCTCATGTGCCGGCCCCCTTATCACTAAGGGGGCCACCCTTACCTTTAAGGGGGGCGCCCAAGGTCAAACGCTCCCTTTTTTATTTTTTCCAGGGGAGGTTTTTCGTGGATCAAATATATCCGTTTTAGGTGGAAAATTTGAATTCAAAATATTTATTTTGAATAAAACTTTTTTTGTAAATACAAAAATGTTTGTTACATTTTATAAAAAATGTGAGGTTGAATAAAAATTTCTTTGATCATAAAATGCAATAAGCATTTATTTATTCATACCTTTAAGTGATTAAATTTTTGAAATGAAAATTTATGACTGATTACTTGTTTACGTTTAATTTTACATTGAGCGTTTTTACATTTTGTGATTATCAAAACGTATAGAGGTCAAAAAATATTAATAACGTTTTTAGGCATTATTTCTATCAACAATCTCCCCCTTTTTGATGATTACAAAATCTAAACTCATTAAATGTAGAATCATTTTTAAACAAGTATTTAGTGAGTTTTATTTCCATTTCTCCCCCTTTTTGTAGAATAAAAAAGGCTTCATCGATGAATACGCGTAAAACCGACATAATGAATGCTCCCCCTTGATGTTTACTCATCCTCATTCGAGGGCACCAAGGAATCGAGCTATGATAACTTTGCTACAAAACCAAGTTAGAGAAACAAAACCAATATTTCTAAAATATAGTAATGTCATGAAAAATATTTAAACATGGTGACAATAAATTTGTGTAGCAACCAATCACAATTTATCAAAAAGTTTAAACTCAGCTATATATATATCCTATATTTATATTTTATATTATATATATATACTACTTTATATATAGATATATAATATATATATATATAGGAGACAACTAACTAATGTACTAATTCCATATTTAAAAGCATCGAATAAAAGTCCATTCATTTAACATAAAACTTGTGTGCACCACACAATCATACAACTAACATGCATTAAAAGAAAATATTATGGCTTAAGATATAACAACTACAATCATCTGGAATAAAAACTAAAAAGTCCTAAGTTTCCTAGTGGCCATAGGACTTGCTTGAAAAATGTTGGCTTAAAAAATATTTGAACCATAGTGACTAAACTCATAAAGCATGTTTAGTTTGGAGAAATTGATGGTGGTGGTGGTGAAAATAATGGTGGTGGTTGTGAAAGCATGTGTTCAATGTAAGAAAACATGTATTGAAGTTCACCCCTCAAGCCAAAGATGAGTGTTTGGTTATGAATGCAACATAAGCATGAATCTCCATGTGCTTCAAGAAGGTTCCATGGAATGGGATGACAAAGAGAGGCGGTGGAGGTGATGGAGCATTGAATTGAATGTCAAGTGGAGTGATTGGTGAAAGAGTGAGAGTGATCTCCATGTGTTCACTTTCTTGAGTTGGAGGTAGTGGAGGTACTCTTGGAGGAGGAGAAAGTGGTGAGTTCAAGTAGCCATTGGTTGATGGTGACATGGAAGAGGTTGGTGATTTGAGTTTAGAGGCAATGGAGGATGAATAAGTAGCCATGGTAGATGGAGTTTTTGAGGGTGCATTTGAGGCACTTGGTGATGAGACTTGGTATTTTGAGGAAGGAGTTTTGGTGTCATCATGAGTGAGGTTAATGAATAATTATTTGGTGGAATTATGTTAGTTTTTGGTCTTTAGGAAGGTTTGGAAGTGGAAGCTTTAGTGGATGCCATGGAGGTAATGGTGGTTAATGACAAATGAAGAAGATGATAAATTGGTAGTGAAAAATGGTAGTCAATTTATTGAAAGGGAATGATTTAAAAGTGGTATGAATTTAAGTTAGTTTAAGTATTTCCAAATAATATTCATGTTTTCTAGGTAAGGATTAAGGCTAAGTAAAAGAGGGTCACTCGTGAGAAGGTAGGCTGACCCCCTTATCTATGGTGCTGGTCCCCTTATTAATAAGGGGACCACCCTTATGAGCTAAGGGGGCCGCCCGTCTAACGTCTTCCAGACAGCCCACATTTTGAAAATTTTCTAAAAAATTTATGAGAGAAGTTGTGTTTGGTGAATAATTTACAGCAAGTCCTATGCATGTGAAAATACATATATGTGCATGAAACAAGTATATATGCATGAAACAACTAAAAGTACATAAATCAAAGATGCATAATTATGTCATAATAAGCGTACTATTAAGGTATAGTGATTAGAGGTCCTAGATAAGCTAAGAAAGTTCAAGTTCTTCCGATCGAATCGAGTTAACAACACACAAGCTAATAAAAATCTCGTTCTCATAATAGAGTCTTAAGTAAATTAATTAAACAAGTTAAGACATGCAACATTTTCATTTCTTCTTTTTTCCAAAGACTCCTTTGAGCGCTTTTCTGAATGATTTGAAACCTCCCTCACTTCCTCATGTATTTGTTGCGTTTGATTAAGCAAAGTGGTTTGACGTTTACAAAGGAGAAGGTCGATTTGTTCAGAAGATGTGGGGATGTTGTAAGTTTGATGAGTAATAGGTGAAAGAGAATTAAGATTAGAGTTAGGAGATGAAGTACTAGCTCAAGAGGTCCCCTCATCGTTATCGTCACCTTCTTGATGAGATGATGATCCAAAGTGATGCATGGATGAAGATGAGACGGAGTGACAGGCCTTTGGGATACCACGATCAATTCGAGTTCTACGAGTTTGTCTTAGAGCTAGAGGACGCATGACTCGGTCAACGACATTATAAATGCCGTTGTCAAGATGAGGGTAGTGTTCCATGACATATCGAAAGAGACGTGTCAAGAACATACCATAAGTAAGGTGGGTTTTTGGAGTGGCTTTTGCACTTTCGATTCGTTTGACAAAGAAATAGGCTAGATTATATTGTTGCTCGGCTAGAATACAATATAATATATGTGAAAGACAAGCCGAGAGGTGGTCCCGGTGGCCTCTGAGACTGAACACATTCCCACGAATGAGTTCCTCCCAACGCTTCAAGTCTTCTCTAACTTCCTTAGTAAGGACTTGATTTGGCGTGAGAGTGACATATTTGTTTTTGATGGTACGATTTGAATCAACACGTTCAAACCTAAGAAATTGATGAATTTCACCAGGAGCAGGGAGATCGGTATAGTATGGTCCTTCAGTCACTTGGAAAAATGTAAGAGAAGAAAGATCCCATTCATTTATGAAGATGGCTTGACCATTGTATGGAATTTTGAGAATTTGGCCAAATTATACGAGAGAGAGAGAGAGAGAGAGAGAGAGAGAGAGAGAGAGAGAGAGAGAGAGAGAGAGAGAGAGTGATGAATTCATTTTGAATCATGAAAAAGATTAGGATGTGACCGGAGTCATTTCTTTGAAGAGTAACTTGACTATAGAAGTCCAGAATAAAACGAGGAATAATTGGCTCATTGATTTTGTAGAGACAATTGAGACGGACATTGGAAAAACAATGATCAATGTGATGAGATGTGTAGTAAAGTTGATCAACAACTCTACCTTCATGAATGCATCGATCTTTGATAGGTTTGTAGAAGTTTGCGATAGTGGGAGAAATCCCGGGTGTTTCGGACACTTTAGGAATGTATGATTTAGTGAGAGGAATATCTCCAACAATTGCTCGAGGCATATTTATCACCTAAACAAGACAACAATAAAATATTACCACAAAAAAATATATATAATAAAAGAAAATGAAGTTTAAAACAACACATATGGAACAAAGATTACTTAGACTCTAAAAATAAAACTTAAGAAGTAATCCAAACGCTCCTTATTTAATTTAACTCAACTTAGAATGTTGAAAAATATATATTGAATTATATATTTCGACACCTAGTTTAAGCTCATCAAGTGTTTCTATGCTTAATAAGTAGTGTGGGAATTATTTCGACTATAGATTTAAATTCTAGGAAATAATCTAAACGCCCCTTTAATAAGGAAAGACTTGGCCAAGAGCGTCAAATGCTATACATTAAGTTGTATATTTTGACAACTAGTATGAGTTCATCACATGTAACTTAACAGAAGTGAAATAATAGTTATTTTGACTCTAGACCATAATTTTAGACGATAATCCAAACACCCCTTTATTTTAGAGGTTTTACTAAAAGTATCAAAATATATATGAATTATATATCTTGACGACTAATACATATTTATCATGTTTTTTATACGTAACAAAATGGAGTAATGATCATTTCGACTCTAGATAATGATCACATGAGATGATCCAAACACTCCCTTATTTTGTAGAACTTGACGAAAGATGTCAAAAAATGTATATAGAATTATATATATGTGTTCATTTTAACGTATATTTGGCATGAATCAACAATGTGTAAGTCCATGTTTAAAAAAAATTTGAAATTAAAAAAATTTCGACACAAAAAACTTTTTGTGAATCAATTCGATTGCAAATTCGAATTCCTACTTCTAAGGGAATCATGATAGTTATACATTACTTAATCCTAATCACAAGAGAATAAAAAGACACAACAAAATTTTTGAAAATACCCAATTTTGATTAAGAACAAAATTAGATGAAATCAAAAGAGAAAAGAATGAAAAATCTTACAATAGATGTTGTTAACCGAGTTGTTGGTGTTTTCCCTTTTCCAAGTTGGATTGATTAGGAGTTTGGAGATTAAATTATGGTGTTTTTGTGTGTGTGTGTTCGTCACATCAACAGTAGGAAGGGATAGGACGAATTTTTTGAGTGTTTGGTTTTGTGTTTAACACTGAAAGAGGGTGTTTGGCGAAATTAAATGGCTACATTACACGGCCAGTCCCCTTAGAAATAAGAGGGCCGCCTATCCGACGACTAAATTATCTTGGATATTTGATTTTAATTAGTTTATATTAGTATATAGCATTTAATATACGATGAAAGATACTAGTAATATTATTTGAGATAATTTAGTTCTCTAGAAATAAAGTTGAAGTTATATAAGAGGTTTTACTCGACATGTTTAATTAACGTTTCGTTAATTAAATGGGCTTTAATTATTTCAGATGAAATATTTAAGTTGTCGAGTTTTTTTTGCTTAAAGGGTTTCTTTGGTAAATGTATTACTCCAAAAAGATGTTTAAGTACAAAAGATGTAGGTGAAGTCCTACAACCCAGCCCGTTACATAGGCACTAACAAGCAACACAAATAGCTACTAACCAAACCACTACATAATAATGACATGCCATTCTTATGAAAATACAAGGAAATAAATAACTATTTCCTACCACGACTATTTAACCGGATATCATAGCCATCAAAATAATAATGCAATCCTTCAGGATATAAAAACTGAGCTCTTTCATATCCATCATAGCTGTCCAAAATCGGTCTTCAGAGAGAGAATACCACCACCCAACCCAGAAGTATATTCCTCATTCGGAAAGTAAACATCATCCTCATCAGACTCCTCCTCAAGGTCCGACACTGTTCTTGGGTTACTCTTTGAGGCTTCCTTTGCCGCTTTAAACTTTGACCACAAGCTATCTTGCTCTTTCTCCTTTACAGCGTTCTCATTAACATGTTTTGGATTTTGAGCATCCCCGTCCACATAGGCCTTCCCTACATCCTTATAAGGGTTCGAATCCCTAAGATCAGCCCCCTCCTCTAAGTTTAAAGCATCAAATGCATTAGAAACTGGAGTACCCTTATCACCACTAGTAGTGGCCTTATCATTAGCGGCCGATTTCTTCTTAGATTGCTTATCATTAGCCTACTTGTTTATCGGTCTATAGAAGCTTGATTCAGGCTTATGAAAACGAATACCCGCAATCTCATTCTTGGGCATTTGATTAGCAACATTTTACCCTTTGTTTCTTCTATTTATTACTTCAGTAAAGCCATCATTATTATTAGCCGAAGAATCACCATTAACCTCCAGAGCACTTACCTTTTTAGGACACTTTTCTAAATTATGCCTAAAAATTTTACAATACAAACAGTGAGGCGATGTCCATTCATATTCCAATAGATAACTTCACTAGTCATAACCTGTCCAATCAACATCATCGGTACCAAATGACCATTTACCCTCTTTTTTTAATTCTGAATTAGCATGAATTTCAATAAGAGCACGAGCAAAGCTAATCCGTCCCCATGAGTCAACACACATAGAGCTTGTAAAGGCATCCAACATTATTGGTTTCCCAACCTGCGTAGTAATCAAGCTCAACCCGTCCTCCGAGTAGGCAACCATGGGGACATTGTATAATTTAACCCAAACTGGCACCTTGGTAACCACATCAGGTTTCAAAGAAATATTTGGTGCCCACTTATTAAGGATAAGGGGAGTATTACGAATTAACCAAGGGCCACATTCAATCACTTGATCCATGCCATCTTTGGTGTCAAATTTGAATAAAAACACCCCATTATCAGATTTCATAAGTTTCGACAATCCGAATTTAGCCCAAGTATTCTTAACATAATTCTGGACAATTAAAAATGCCAAACTTTTACCAACAAAATACCCTATAAGGGTATTATCATACCTAGATTTTACTCTGTCCATGACAGCCTTTGGAAGCATCGTATCATTATTAGCCACATGTTCCTCATTAATAAGAGCTCTAAAGTTAACCCGTTTGTTTACAACGGGTTCATTTCCATTAGTAGATTGAATAGGTACATCCTTTTCCACATGTATATCAGCTGAACCAGGACTTACAACTTCTATAAATGACCTTTGTATGGAATGACTTCCTTCAACAGTGCAATTTTCAAGTTGTAACATACTAGCAAATGTACCCTTTATGTTATGGAGATTTCCAGCGTTGAAATGCACTTTTTCAGCAGCCCCATCATTCGAATTAGCAGCGGCTTCATCATTTGAATCCTTAGCAGCCCCATGATTCAAAACCATATCAGCAACACCATCCATTGCAGCCAACGAAGTATCATCCTTTAGTGCAGACGTCTTCAAGGTTACATCAGGTTGTTGCACACCCTCTGAAATAACATTATCAGCCACAATCTTCGATCTCTTAAGTATAGATTTCAATGGCTTGCCATCACGACCTAGCACTTTCCTTTCAATGTTTTTTACTTGTTTTACAATTCCAGCTGGCAACGATTGCTCATTACCTCCATCCTCCTTTGTTTTATCCTTCTTTTGTCGAGTTTTTAAAATGAGAATAGGTTTAGAGAGGATTGACGGGATTTGACATTTTAATTAATCTTTTGTCAATTAAAAATACTTTGATTATTCCAGATGGAATAGCCAAGTTGTCAAGTCGAGATAAGTTTTAACAGAGATTGAATGACATTTTCAATTAACCTTTTGAGTTAGTGCTGCTATACTTAATCTTAAGTCTGCTAGGCTTATAAAAGTTGAAAAAGCACAATGCTATGGCAAATAAGCAAAGATAAGACCTACCCTATACCTAATCAGCAAACACAAACAAATATAAGCCAGCTAAAACAAACAAATAAGCAGAATAAGCCATTAAGCCAAAGGCTTTAGGCTGCAGGCCAAAAAGGCTCTTGGGGCACTTTTAGGGCTTATTCTTAAGCCCTTAGAGTGGGACCCAATGGCTGAGCTTATAGGGGCTTAAATCACACCCTATAAGCTTTCCAAAAATGCCTTTTAGAAAGAAATTGGTGGACTGAATGACAGCTTACAGAAGCTGTCAAATATGGCTTTTGCACCAGGGCACTTTTAAAAGGAAAAAGGAGACAAAAAGATAGCTTAAAAATAAGCCACCAAATTATCTTTAAATTGGAAAATAAGCTGAAACAAGTAGACACAAGCTCCTTATGAGCTTGTGCACCAATTTTCAAAAGCTAAAAACTAATTTAAATGACTCAAATTTTGAAATTGAAAAAGTGACAGTTTTACTATGTAAAACTTGGCCAAAAATTTGATAGAATTTTGACAAAGACAAATGCAAACCCAAAGGACTTTAGTACATGCACTTAACACTAATAATGAACACCAAATCAAGTCAAAAAAATTGGTTTTAAAAGCCTTAACTAAATAAGCTCTTACAAACTGTTTTTGACCACAGTTTGTAAGAGTCTCATAGAAAAACTTGAAAAATTACCTTTAGACTTAAAAACTTTTAAAATTAGCTTAAAATCAACTTAATAAGGCTGGCCAAAGTTAACCAAATAACCCAATAGGTTTTTAACCTGAACTGACCCACTTTGGGTCCTTAACCCAAACACTCCCTTAAGTAATGAAAAACCTTTTTAAAACTGTTTTTAAGAGATTTAAGCAAAGGGTTTTGAAAAACAGATAACTAGCAACCATTAATAAGCAATAAGCAATATTAAAAACACAAGAATAAGCATTAGATTAAGCAAATAATGAATAAGCAGATTATAAGCAAATAATGGCAGTTTTGCATAAAAACTTAAACTAAGCACTTATTAAGCAAACAACAAACATAGATAAGCATAAACAACAATAATAAGCTAGAAAAACAGGAAATAAGCAGAAAATAAGCAGTGCTACAGTAAATACAAAAAAATTGAAATAGATGACTTACAAAGGGTCCTAGCTTTTGGAACATAAGTTAAACACTCATTCAGTGTTTGACCATTCCTAATGCCTCCCATGAGGCTCTAAAACTATGGCCATCTACAATCTACCATGCTCCATTCAAACTTTGAACACTCAGGAATGCTTTTTAAGTGAAAAAGGGATTAAACCTTTAATTTTTTGAAAATCTTTAAAAGCTCAGGTTCAAACAGCTTGAGTGAGTCCAAAAGAGCTTAAAAGGACTTATGGTATTTTTTAACAAGTGAGATAAAGCTTATAAACAAAACAGAATATTAATGCTCAAATCCTTCAAATTTTCATTAAATCTTAAAATGTTACAAGACGTGAATAAAAATGACATTAAGCTAAAGTTACTGAAAAGATAAGCTTAAAAAGAAAAGGATGCTGGTAATGGCTTACAAGAGCCATCTATTTATACTAAAAAGTAGGGTCTTGGGTCTTCTCTGCTTTTCTTCTTCTTGTGTTTCTTTGTAGAGACAAAAGCAAGGATGTTTTTGTGGTGTGAGAGAAAAGCTCAAAGCAATCTCAGCCTTCAATTTTCATTTGTGCTCCCTTTGGTTTCATCATAGCCATCGAATTAAGCTTGGGGAGTGGTGGGATTGCCAACTTGGCAATCTTACAGCTGGGGTGAGTTTAGTGGAGGGGGAGGAGAGGGATTATCCAGGGTTTAATGGGGTTTATGGGATAAAAAGGTGGTGGTTAACCCGTGAGTTGTTTGGGGGGGAAAATGGGCGGGAAAAGTTGTTATAAGTGTGACAGGAAAGGTTTGGGTGGTTGGCAACAATGGTCCCTCAATCATATTGTTTTATTTGCAAAATTCGTCCTTGTGGTGTTTTTAGAGTTTGGGAAGTTGGCAAGAATAACCCTCAAGGGTTATAGCTAGTATTGCAAATTTCGTCCTTTTGGCAATACAACTTTGGGAAAATGGCAGAATCAACCCCTTAACTCTATTTGAGCTATTTCAAACTTAGTCCTTAAGTGATACAACTTTAGGGGTTTGGCAATTTCAGCCCCTAAAGTTGTATTTTCCATTTTTTTTCATTCAACCTTTAAATATAACTTCGGGACTTTGGCAAATTCAGTCCCTCAAGTTGTATTTTTCTTGCTTTGACTTCTTTTTGACTTTGACTTTGTCGGGGTTGACTTTCCTGTTGACTTTTTGACTTTGACTGACTTTGGCTTCGATTGACTTTGTCTTTTCACACTCTTTTCATTCTCGTGCTTGGTTTTGTCGTTTTTGGCTTGTTTTTGTCTTTTTCTTGCGTATCCGTTTCCTGCACAACACAATTGCAAAACATACAAATACAATGTATTTTGGGTACGTTTTTGGTCATTTACGCTCGTTTTTGATGGACAAAAGTATGTGTATTTAAACACATACCAAAATCCCCCATACTAAGGTATTGCCGTGTCCTCACGCAATGTTATGAAGTAAACATTTACGCAATTTACAATAGAAGAAAGAGCAAAGTTCCTTCATGACACAATTGCTGCTCAAAGAAAATTCCTTGCTCAACAAAGATCAGAAGCTATCAGGAACAGACCACCAACCAAGAATCAACTGAGAAATCAAATGATGACCTACTTGAAGCATGTAGGAAACTTCAAGCATGCTGAATTGAAAATCAAGAAGTTTGAGGAAATACAAGTCCTGTATGAGAAGATTAAGAGGTCAGATGAAGATTTTATCTCTATTGGGTCTGCTGAAGATGAAAGAAAATACTGATAAAAGGATGAAATGAGATTGGAGTTGATTCTCTAAAAGAGAAAAAGTGTCAAGGAGAGAATAAAAAGAAGCCAAGGAGAAGAATAAAGAAAAGTTTCAGGAGGAGAGAAAGAAAGAAGAAGAAAGTACCAGAAAGAGAAAACTTGGTACTAGGAAAAAGATGAAGTCAAGGAAAAGAAGATACATTCAAAACACTTCTGAAGATGATAGTGAGAAAGAGAATGATGAGCTGAGATTACACTTAACTATAGCTCCAGATGAGGAAAAGGAAGTAGATTATGAAATACTTGACAGAAAATATCCTATCAAAGAATGGAAAACAGAGTGTCTTGGAACTAAACCACAGGCTGATAAAGCTGAACATTTAGAAGAAATTAATCAAAATGTGGTGATTAGAAGTAATGGACAAAAGAGATACTTTAGTACTTTGATGAGAGTATTGTCCATATTTGATAGAGAAGATTTGAATGCTGTGTATCAACTAGTAATGGACAGTATTTCAATGATTAGATACACCTGAAGGTTTTGATAGAGTACTTTGGGGAGATCTGATGGTTATGTTCAATCCAGATGATGAAGATGAGTTTTGGAATTCACAGCAGGATTGGAATATAGTGAGTTGGAAGCTACATGGTTCTTCAGGGGTACATACCTTAGTGACTGAAACAGGATTAGTCATTCATATGCTGGTAGAGAAGAAGTATCCTTTGAGAAAGAAAGTAATGGTGCAAGGTGATGCAGAAGTTTAAAGTATAGAGACAAAGAAGACAGTAAAAAAAAAAAAAAAAAAAAAAAAAAAAAAAAAAAAAAAAAAAAAAACTATGGCATTAGAGTTGATTAGATATTATCAAAAATTTACTTCAGAGTTAATAACCTTAAGAATAAGTTGATGGAATTGAGGAAGGGTTTGAGTGTTGGCTAGTTCTAACGGATAAAGGGGGTTTTTAGTCTGAGAGACTGGCACAGGTTTTCTGGTAACTTAAATCAATTTAAAACATAATAACACACGCAAGCAGATAATCAAAAGATAGAAGAGCGGTCTAGCCAAATATAAGAAAACTGTATTAACCATGATTAATCCAATTAAAATGCAGGTTTGTTTATTTTAGTGCAATGAGTGCTTATCTCGAGGCGGCATATCATTCCAAGATTTAGGCGGTACTTCTTCCTAAAACCTAGACACGTAGAATTCTGTCACAATTAAACGCATCCGCATAAAGCATCCTATTTGCTGATTATAATCTATCTTAGGAGATTAATAATGGTGATCTTATTAAACCCTAGCTCATGGAGACTTTACCCACTTACTGCTTAACGGCTCTTTATATACTAGTAGTCCACTGTCCGAGTCTTTACCAAAGGAATCAGTACGTTATTTGTTGATCCTAGGTCACCTGCTAGTCCAACTTGTTCACATAAACCAATGGTAAAGATAGGTCAATATTTGTGATCCTATTACTCTAGATATATAAATTGCGGATATAGAGAGCCATCCCGACATCTAGCTAGCGAGATATTTTGCATTCCTAGATCCAGTTGAATGATGGGTCGCATACTTAAGCACATAAACAAGTATAAATTGATAAACATAATCAACAACCAACGATAAATTAAGCAATCGATATAAACAAACCAAACATTTAAATCTTCTTAATCATGGCTAATACCCAAGGGTATTAGCCCTTAACCATTGTAATTAATACAAGAACAATTAATCAACCAAGGTAAACTAACTGAGTTAAACGAATGATACCAAAAATCAAACGATTATAAGAGTATAAGGATTACAAGGTGTTTCCTATGGAATTAGTAGCTTTTCTTGACCTCTTCTGCTCTTCTTGTCTTCTGAAAATCGACTTTTGTGCTTAGGGTATCAAAAATATGATCAAGCACACCTAAAACTCGTTTTTAGGTTTTCTATTTATACTGTTTGGAATTTGGTTGATACATCATATTGGTTGAAGTCAATACCGTGTTGATGACATCAAATAACGTTACTTTTATAGCATCATTTATCCTACGTAAATAACCCATTTTGTATAATTATTGCAAGAATTGTTACTTAATTGTTTATATTTGAGATTTGTAGTAATTATGGAGTACTTTGTGAAGATTAGCTAAAAGACACACATTCTGGAGCTTAAACGAAGAAATATGAAGAATATTGTTCTGACATCCAATACGCCATATCCATCAAGGAAGATACGATGTATCTGTGCCTGCACTTCACAAGAAACCATGAAGAATCAAAGTCAAATCCGCCGTATCCAGAAGATCTCTATACACCATATCCAAGATATAGTAATAAAATATTCTGAAAGATATCAAACATGGTTCCTACTCCAAGAAACTCCTGATACGCCGTATTGACCTCAACCAATACGCCGTATCGATCAAATTCTAGACACTATATATAGAAGACCTAAAAATAAGTTTTAGGTTTGCTTGATCATATTTTCGATACCGTAACACAAAATTTGATTTTTAGAAGACAAGAAGAGCAGAAGAGGTCAAGCAAAGCTATTAATTCCATAGGAAACACCTTGTAATCTCCTATACTCTAGTAATCGATCGATTTGTGGTATCATTCATTTAACTCGGTTAGTTTACCTTGGTTGAATTATTACTCTTGTATTGATTATGATGATTAAATGCTAATACCCTTGGGTATTATCCATGATTATGAAGATTTAAATGTTTGGTTTGTTTATATCGAATTCTTACTTTATCGTTGATTGCTTTTTATGTTTATCAATTCATACTTGTTATGTGCTTTTGTATGTGACCTATCGTTCAACTGGATCTAGTAATACCGACCAAGTTAGCTAGATGTCGGGATGGCTCTCCATATAGTGATTTATATATCTAGAACAATAGGATCACAATTAATGCCCTATCTTTACCATTGGTTTATGTGAACAAGTTGGACTAGCTGGTGACCTAGGATCAACAAATAACATACTGATTCCTTTGGTAAAGACTTGGACAGTGGACTATTAGAATATAAATTACCATTAAGCAGTAAGTGGGTAAAGTCTCTATGAGCTAGGGTTTAATAGAATCACCATTATTAATCTCCTAACATAGATTATAATCAGCAAATAGGATGCGTTATGCGGATGCGTTTAATTATGACATAATTCTATGTGGAAACTAGAAGGGGGTTGAATAGTTTTTACCATTTTAAAATTAAAACTTAGATTGTCGACTTATGTGAACTCAATAGATATACACAAGTGTATATGATAGCGATGCAATAAGTAAATTAACAATCTACGAAATATGAACAAGTAAAGATAAGAAAGATCAAACCGATGACACAATGATTTATAGTGGTTCGGCTACGAAGCTCCTCTTCGCCCTACTCCACTCCCCAAGTACCCAACTTGAGAGTTATCTTCACTATGTCAACAAGCTCCCTTTAGGCGGAGAAAACCGTACACGTCGCTTACACTTTTTCCGGTACTAAGCTAAATACCGAGTTCTACTTTGAGATAGAACCAATCTAACACACTATGTATTTTATGGCCTAAATACTAACCTATCATACACATATGATACACACAACACACAACACAAGATATACAAGATGAATGATTATCACAAACGTGATGACACAACTAAACTATTAACACTTGAAGCTTGACGTCTTTTTGAGTGTTCTTCACTAAAGAGTGGAATGAGTTGATCACTTGTAATGGATTATGTAACAAGTATAATGATCAAAGAATATACAAAAGATAAAATATGTGTGTAAAAATATTTGTCAAGAGTTGTGAAAAATGAAAGCTTAAGGTTGGTATTTATAGGCAACCTTTTGAATTCAAATTTGTCCCTGGGAAATGATTCGTGCGACTCACGGATCTCCCATACCCTAGATCCGTCTCGTGTATTTGGTGGATCCGTGGGTGGAGTTGGGACAACATTTGTCATTTTGTGATTAACCCCAAATCTATACAAAATATTGTTTTGTACTTATTAAAACTAGTTTAATAGATTCTTCTAGAAGAAAATATTTCTTATCACCAATAAGGAAAGATTTTCTAGATTTGGGAAGATTTGGAAAGATTGTTTCCACTTATGGTTAATCTTATTTTGTCTTACATGATTAATATAACTAGCTTATAATTAATCATGTGTTAACTTAAATCATTTGATTAGAAAATATTTATGCAAATGATAATATTTTTCTTTGATCATTAACTATGTTTAATAATGCCATATTCGTACCTTAAGTGATTTGTCGGCGTCAAGTAAACTTTCGACTAAATAACTTCTTTACGTAAACTTTTACGTAGTATGACATTAAATTTGTTATTATCAAAACATGAAGATCATTAAATATAAATATTATTTTTGCGCGAATATTTGTATTAACAATCTCCCCCTTTTTGATAATGACAAAATATAAACCCATGCTTATTAAAAGTTATTAAATAAGTATTTAGTGGATGAGTTTATATTTCTTCTCCCCCTTTTTGTCAAAGCAAAAAGTGTTGTAGAGGCCTTCCTTGCATGTCTTGTTTTGAAAAATGCTAAGTCACTTGGTAACAAATGCAAAGTAAAAAATAAAGACTAGATGCAAGTGCTCCCCCTTATGTATACTCCCCCTTTCTTGGGGCACTAAGTAATCAAGCTATGGATGCGTTGCTAAAAAACAAAGTTAGTAGGCAAGCAAATATATATATATATATATATATATATATATATATATATATATATATATATATAGGAATGGGATCGAGAGAAAACCTAATCTCGGTGGAAAACCTAGAAAACTCAAACAGATGCACTAAAAATACTAAACTGATGCACTGAAAAATCTTTTATATAGCCTGAAAAAATTAAGGCATCCGTTTGGTTTTTTCAGTGCATCTGTTTGGTTTTTTAGGTTTTCTACCAAAATATGGTTTTCTCTAGAACCCATCCCTATATATATATATATACTAGTTGCAAAGCCCGCCCGATGGGCGGGCTCGCTTTGTGAGTATCCAAGAAAAAAATTAAGTAACGGTTAATAAATTACAAACAACGTGAACTTTTTATCGAGTGAATAATGAACAAAAAGAAATGAATGGTAATCTCATAACAGGAAATAAAACTTAATAAAGTGTCCATCATTAAAAAGTATATAAAAAGGAGTACATGATATGCAATGTGAAAACTAACACAAATGTATATTCCGATGGGCAGGCGAGCTTCATGTTTTATTATTTAACGATGGAACAAAACATATGTGATGATGTTTATAAAATAAAACAAAAACCTTCAATGACGAAGTCCGTCAAATAATAGTCGTTCATTTCACAAAGATTGTTATTTTCCTTGGTTATAATTATGCATACAATTTTAAAACAAAGTGTCAACTAAAGTTTCTAAACACAAACATTCAGTTTGGGTCGGCATTAAATAAGTTGAGATCGACAACATCATCATCGCTTATGTCGTTTCTAACTTGACGTAACTGGTTGATTAGGGCATTGGCCTTGTTTATCTTTGACATCATCTTATTTCAAATAAAGTTTATATATTGATACGCAAAATCTGTTTATATTTATGAAAAAATATAATTTTGTTATTCATAGATGTATGATAAACTTATATCAAATTATGCTAATAGTTGCAGCCATGTCGTGTGTAACACTTCTTTGTAGACACCATTATTTGTCGAATTCGTGTAGATTTTATCATTGTCAGAACACAAAACCTTTAATCCTTTCTTGTTAGTGCTAAACATTGTTTTAAGCAACCCACACAACCTCATTCAAATCCAATTCAAATTCAAATACATAAATGTTACTTCATTATCCAATAAAAGTAAATGTGAATCAGTTTGAATAATTAAAATAGAGTGACTTAAATAGTCCATAATATGTAGGCACCTTAGCAAAACGTTTTACACAAATTCGGTCCATACTCATTGGTTGGTAAGTATATTGGACTCAATATGCATAATCATGAAAGAGTAATTATTTCTATCAAAGAGTTTATATCATGGGATCGTAAAATATACACTATATTAAAAGTGAGTTTAAAACCATGTTTAGTTCAAAATGTGCCACATTTTCTTAATATTACTCTTTGTGGAATTCTCAACGCTTAAAACATGCAACTGGTCACCAAGTTTTGCACTGATAAACTATAACATACTGTGATATAATAAAAAAGTAATTTGATGTGCCATATATTAAAGTGCAATAAGAAATTGCGATGCAGTCGTCTACAACCAGTTGGTTCCTATCTTCCAGTGCTTCGAGTATTGGTGAGAATCTTTTACCTTGGAAATTTTCAAACTTCTTAATTTTACTCTTTGTAGAATTGTCAACATCTATAACATGTAATTCGTCACCAAATTCTGCACCAGAAGCAAAACTTGAAACTTAAAAACACATTTTTAATGCTAAGAGTAGTTCGTCCAACACATTAACATAATTTCAATTATGGAGCCATATGAATTCAAAAGCATAATTAGAATCACCAATGTCAGTACTCCTCACGCATATTGTAAGACCACTACTTTCATTATTAATTGGTGTCCATGCCATTAGCATATCGCTACCTATCTGAAACATATTTTCACAATATCGTGGTTCATAATCTTGAAGTGTCTTTTCAACAAATTTCCTATGATAATATACTAACCTTTGTATACTTGTTGCGGCATGTGTTGAGTACACTAATGCTCCCATTTTGTGGTTTCACAATGATCTGCAGTAATATGAGCACCCATTCCCTTTTCATAATGAATTACAGTTTCATTCTTCTTTGCTTCTTTGGAAATCTAGCTTTAAGCTCTACTTCACCTCGCAGAGACCTCAACTCGTCATACTTGAAGCAAAATTCTACCCACACCCACGAGACCCCAACTTGTCATACCTGTAGCAATGTTCTATTTCCTTAACACTGGTCTTCTACCCACACCACGGTGTCGGGTCTATAGAACGTAAACCTATAAAACACAAATTCGATGAAGCACGCATGACGTCTGCCTATTTCGGTTCAGACGCAACTTATCTCTATTTTTTCATAAGATTCAACAATGGTATTGTTTTGTATGCTTTTTGGGTACATTGCTATAATATATCGACCAAGTTACTGATTCGTTTCTCCTTGTAGTTATGTCAATTTACCGTATATAAAATATTCTTATTAAAACTATGAATCCGCAAAATTAAATCATGCACAAGTGCATATAGATTATGAACTTTTGTACCCTTCTAAAGATCATGGGTGAAGAACAATCTTAAAGCTAGAAATAATTATCGCATGTCAACATCATGCTAAATGCTCGTCTTTACACCAAAAACATCAGTCACATTTTCATATCGATCTTCAGAATTCTACTTAATAGATACCGGACCAAACCAAGTTAAAAGTTAGGAATGATCTTTTTTACCTGGTCGAAAAAGAAGTCAGGTTTGTGCAAGCTTCAATGCGTTTAGATCGTCTTTTCTGTTGCTATATCTTTGATTTTAGATTGACAGTGACCACAAATATGTTGTGTCCTCGCATGTATATTTCAGTCAGGCTATCGGCAAGGGTTTGTGCAGCTGACGATTCATCATTAGTGGCTGCAGACGGACGTTTACTGCGTAAAATTTGGCGAGCCACCTCACTGACCTCATTTTTTGTCATGACATCCCAAAGTCCATCACTTGCTATTATTAAGCACTCGTCCTCGTCGGTTCTTGTTGTTAAAGTTATTTTAGGAACGGGAATGATCCATGCTCTTAAGTTACCGTCAC
This sequence comes from Tanacetum coccineum, assembly GCA_026074375.1. NCBI lineage: Eukaryota > Viridiplantae > Streptophyta > Magnoliopsida > Asterales > Asteraceae > Tanacetum > Tanacetum coccineum. Next base: position 3,921 of record BQNB010077293.1, on the reverse strand, counting down.
CTTAATTACACAAAATATTAGCCAATTAGAGATGAAAAACGGGTCAAGATAGGTTCGGGTCAAAATGGGTTGGTCCAGGTTAGGTTAGCCCGCATTGAAGTACCATGGCTAGATATTACCCGCATTGTATATTTACCAACGAACCCCTATTTAATGTTCATTAGAGAGTGTTATTTCCAATGCACCCTCAAGAGACCTTATTCACATTCTATAGAGAAAAGTGACGTGTGAGATACCTATAGCTCGCGACATGGAAAGGACGCCTAATACTCTTGTTCCGTTCCAATATATGGCTTTCCCTTCCTGTTCTTCGATTCTCAATAGTTCATCTTCTATGTCTGACACAAAAGCAGCAGCAAAGTAAATTGCATGCAACCTCAGTTTTAAAAGATTGACACATATGTATAGATTAGACCCATTTGACCCTCCACTCTAACTACCTGTAGTTGCAAAACGCAGAACATAGTTTTGTGTGATTTTGAACTTTTAAAAAAGGAGCAATTTAGCATTTTTTTTAAAAAGAGCCTCCAAATTACAGAGAGCTTTAGAACCTCGGTTGCACGCTGCCTCATCATCTCCATTACAACAGCCTTACGCCTGCTATCATACTATTGTTGTAGCCTTCTTTAATGTTCCTCCATATCATTGTATACATATGATCCATACAAACACATTAATGTATATGAATCATATCAAACCACCTCTCCTTAGCTAAAAGGAAAAAGCATATTTAATAATGCGTAAAACATCCCAAATTTCTTTTATGAGTTCTGACCTCATCTCATAGGATCAGACGAACTAACAGGGGTGTTGATTACTTGTTTACTTTGCCCCGCTTCCGATGGGCTTTGATCATCGGAAGTAATTCTGGCCTTCAATTTCTTAGAAGGCTTTACTTTATTATCATTGCTCAAAAACCTAACAGCTGCTCTCGCTTCCGTGCTACAGTAAGTTTCCTTATCCGTAACTAATATGGTGTCCGTGGTCAGATCTGTTAAGCTTGAGGTGATAGCTGCTCTCACTTTGGTGGTACAGTAACTTTCTTTTTCAGTATCTGATTTTGTGGCCTTGGCCGAGTCTGCTAAGTTTAAGGATATGGCTGGTCTTTCTTCAATGCTACAGTAAGTTTCTTTTTTAATATTCAGAATTGCGTTAAACAGTTGCTCTCTCTTCAGTGCGACATCAAATTTCTTTCAGTATTTAGAGTTGCGTCCTTGGTTGTCTCTGTTGGGTTTAAGGAGACAACTTCTATCTATTCGGTGGTAGAACCAATTTCTTTATCAATATTCAGAGTTGTGTCCTTGGTCAACTCTATCGAGTTTAAGGAGACAGTTGCTCTCTCTTTGATGGTACAATACTTACTGCAACTTCATATAAATTCTTGTTAATAAACAGATATGTAGACAGATGTCACATTAACAACTGAACAAAGTTGCAAAACAAATTTAAAACTATACATGCCATGGGAGTTTCGAAAATGACACTTTCGGGAATGTTTGCAAACTCTGCAACATGAATGCTAAAACTCTGCTCACACGTCCCTGGTTCAACCTATATAATCAACATCACACATAATAATGGCAAATCAGCTATAGATGGATACCGGTAAAGATTTAAATGTGTAACATATATTCGTTTATGGTATAGTACTATTAAAACATATTCTATTAATAAACTGATAAACCTTATAAAGCATTGTTAGCTTTCGGCTCAGAGAGTCAACTATATGCAATTTTGCATACAAATCAGCAAGTTTCTCTCCAGCATCATCAGCAACTTCATTTATATTTTCGCCTTCGGGAACTTCCAGCAAAGATGCAACCGCTTGTTTTAGCTTCATAAGCTCCTCATTTGCTGAAACAACAGGTGCAAGGGAAGTTGTGTCATCACCGTCTATTTATTGGTTCAAAAACAGAACATCCATTTTTTAGGCACAAGCTTTTTCAATTTTGACCTTCATATCCCGTTAGAAAAATGATAAACACTTAAATTTACACTCTACCAAACACCACTATTTCTGCATTTTTTATTTACAGTTAAGTTTAGTTTAGGGATAAGAACTAAACAAACTACCTAAACTTTATGCTAAAGTAGTAACTTTTTCTACCCATATACTTCTATAATACACCACGACCATACCCCTTGTTAGTATGTTCATTTAGTCATAGTTTCAGGTGCTTTAAAACCGTTTGGCTACTTATCATCAAGTAAGTCTACAAAGTTAAATGGAATTCAAACTCTTTACTTGCATCGTCATATTCCTATAACGCTAGAAATATAAATGTCCAATTTATCATCTGTTTGTGATCCCTCAGTTATCAACCTTTAAATCATAGATCATCAATTATCTAACCCCAAAAGAAATCAATACCAGTCATTCATATCCTTAATCGCATATACATAACATTCTTGGAGATCTTAAGTTCTGTATTGGCTAAAGAATATGTGTAGTGGTCTTACTCAAGCACTCTTTTTCTAGTGTATGAAATCATTTATCGTTACTAATATCGACAAAGTTTTCAAATTCAGTATTTTCGGAATTACAATGTACATCATAGTCAGGATGTATTTCCACTTATTTCTAAGACCAAATAGGTTACTTACAAAACTTTAAGCCTAAAAAGTTAATAATGGCATAATACTGAAAGATATATGAGGCAACACTTGATTAAGAGAATGCCTGGGATTGCTTATCAAAACCTGCATATCTTGCTAATAAGTAGTTTATACTAAACACGTACCACGCTGCCTATTAAAAAATAAGTTAATTTACAAAATCACATGATAAAACAAAATTCAATGATAAAACAATATGCAATCTAACGCTCCGTAAAAAGTAAAAAGTAACATACCTTTGATGATTTAAATCCAAGACACAAAATAACAATCTCATTGAATCATTTTCCTACAATAAACCCGCAGGTTTGTCACAATGCATAAATAAAAATCTTATATTTGTCAAATTAAAACAATTTTTACTCAGCAACTTAGGATTATCGAAAACTCGACATGGGTTTTGGTCAAAAATCTCTGTACCGGCGTAACCGCTGTGGTTTGCTCTTTTTCTTAAAGCAAACAAAATATATCTAAATACTAACCAATAAAGAACCATTAAAATAAATTAAAAATAAAGAGTTTCTAAACCTGGTTGTGAATCCCGAATCCATAATTCATCATATACCAAAATTGATCATCTGACATAATTCATTCAATCATATCAAAATCAAAAAACCTAAAAAGATTAACACAAAGAGATTGTAGATTTAATTGTACATAAATTTCAAATCAAATTTAAAATCAAACAAACTTGGCTAAAGATTGTAGATCTATTGTCTCTTCATAACCATAATTTCAATCATCGTATGGTGGTGATATTGAATTAGAAATCACCGGTAATGAAGCCATAAAACCTAATTAGAAGCGTATACATGGAAAGAAGCGTTTATGTTATTGAAAGAGAATGATGGGCGACTAGACGTGATAAATCAAAGATAAGGATGGAATTGATTGATGGGTTATACCAATTGAGAGAAAAGGTCCGAGAAGGGGTATTGATTTTTGAAAATCAGTGAGAAAGTTTAAAGTTGACTGAGTAGTTATTTGGGGAAGGTAGATCTACTTTTAAGTTTGTCTAAGATATCAATTTTGTTTTGTATTGTTGATCACAACTGATGGCTTGGCTCAATTGGTAAGTGTTCTTGCTTGTGTAGTGAGAGACCCAGGTTCGGATCTTTACATAGCATTTTTATTACGAATTTATATGTGGATTTAATGAATGCTTATGTGGCATTCTTGGCTATCTAGGTGGATTAAAAAATAGTGACATGGTATTATCAGCTGGTGACGTGGCATTAATTATGGGTGAGGTGACATTCTTTGGTGATTATGTGGCATTTAAGTTGCATGAGGTGTCGTTTATTT
>BQNB010077292.1:0-28066 GCA_026074375.1 Tanacetum coccineum | reverse complement strand
ATCATGTTAGAAAACTTCTCTTCTAACGCTAAGGATGAGCGCACTGATGCGTACACTATCCTTTTTCTTTAGCTGAAAACTTTGAATGTCTTGTAAGAAAAGTTTAAGACTGAGAAAAGTTGATTTCTCGTTGTTAGGATAAGTTATCTTTATAGATAAACTTTCCTTTATTTGAAGTCTGGGTTATGTACTGATATTTGCACATAAGCCATAAAGAAAAATTAGAAATGACATGTTTTGAAAGCATTTGAACTCTTGCTCAAACTTCATTTATACACCCGTGTTAATATTAATCGACATTTCTAGGTACGTAAATGTTATCGATTCCAAGAGACATGTCGAGAAGATTCTTTTTGGAAATTTTTGTTTTTTTGAATTTGTATTTTCGTTTTGAGATTTTATATTTTTGTATTTGTTTTTATAGGTTTTATATTTTTATATATTTCTTTTCTTAAAAATATTTACAAGTCGATGTTTGAAGGATATATCAAGCAGATTCATTTTCCAGAACCTCCAGTTCTGATGGAGTCAAACATGTCATACCAATTCGTCTGACAAGATACTGAAACCTATCTTCGGGTAAGGCTTTAGTAAACATGTCAGCTAATTGGTATTCAGTTCTGACAAAATACAATTCAATTATACCATGTTCAACCTGTTCCTTGATAAAATGATATCAAGTATGGATGTGCTTGGTACGGGAGTGCTGCACGGGGTTGCATGAGATTGCTATGGCTGACTGAGAGTCGTAATACAATGGTATTTTGTTGTTGTTGAAGCCATAATCCTTAAGTTGTGTCCTCATCCACATTACTTAAGCACAACTTGCAGATAATGCCACATACACCGCTTCTGCTGATGACATTGCAGTGCATTCCTGCTTCTTTGACATCTAGCTGACTAATTTATCACCTAGGAACTGTATTCCTCTAGAAGTGATTTTGCGAGTATCAAGACATCTAGCATGGTCGGCATTTGACAAAGCTGTTAGTTCAAAGCCAAAATCCTTCGAATACAAGAGTCCCATGTTAATGGTTCCCTTTAAGTATCGAAAGAACCTTTTAACCTCTTTGAAGTGTTTTTCAGTCGGTCTTGCTTGATACCATGCACAACAACATACTGCTTGCACTATGTCTAGTCTACTAGATGTCAGATACATGAGTGACCTGATTTTACTATGGTAGTCAGTTTGGTCTACGAGTTTTCCACTCAAGTCTGCATCCAGTTTAGGTTTAGTAGCCATTGGTGTACCAACACTATCACATTTATACATACCATATTTTTTAAGTATTTCTAAAGTGTACTTGGCTTGATTGATAAAGTTACCTCATGGGGATTGGTGGATTTGAAGTCCCAAAAAGAATTTCATTTCCCCCATTAAGGACATCTCAAATCTACTGTGCATTAATTTTTCAAATCTTTTAGAAAATTTAGGGCTTGTAGACCCAAAAATAATGTCATTGACACAAATTTGCACAAGTAGAATGTCTTCCATGTATCTTATCATGAATAGAGTAGGGTCAATGGTACCTTTAGTAAAACCTTTGGACATCAGGAAATTTGAGAGTTTATCATAGCAGGCTCTTGGAGCTTGCTTCAATCCATATAGAGCTTTCCTTAGATGGTAAACTTTTTCTGGATGATCAGAATCAATGAACCTATCTGGTTGTGTAACATAAACCTCCTCTTTTAGTAGACTATTGACAAATGCCATTTTAACGTCCATATGATAAATTGGAAAAGATCTGTGTGCAACATAGGTGACGAAAATCTGAACAGCTTCCAAGCGAGCAACTGGAGCAAATGATTCCACGAAATCAATACCCTCTTCCTGAGCATATCCCTTAGCTACAAGTCGTGCCTTATTGGGAATAACAGTTTGATCTTCATCCTTTTTGTTCTTCTATAACCACTTTAGCTTGATTATATTCTTGCCTAAGGGTTTGTCAACGAGTTCCCAGACTTGTAGTCTGTTGAATTGATGAAGCTCATCCTGCATTGCCTCTATCCATGTAGAATCAGCCATTGCTTCCTTAATGGTTTTCGTTTCAGCTGTACTCACGGTGAGCGTGAACACACACATTGCAGGATCTGTTGCAAGTTGTCATCTTGTTTGTACTGGCTTGGATGGATTTCCATGAACTTGTTCTAATGGGTGATCTTTGGTCCATCTGTATTTAGAATCGTGTGGTTGATAAAAGGTATGAATATTTAAATTATCAATATTGCGTGAGGAAGACTCATTAATTTCACATACCGGTGTAAAAAAGGATTGATAAATTCATCTTGTTGGAATTGTGTATCTTCTGCTTGATTAGTGTTGTTTTCCTCATTATTTACATTTGTTAGAGTAGCCAGTTCTATTGTAGGTTGAATATTTGTTGTAGGTTGTGTGTCTTGTTGTTTAGAATTATCAGTGGGAGAAGAAGACTTGTTGACACTTGAAGTACATGCAGTGAAAAATTCATCGTACAGAGGACCGAATAGAAGATCCAACTCTTGTTGTGAGGGAGCTGTTGTGTCTGCTGAAGGAGAAACATTTTGTAGTTGGGGAGCGGGGCCAAAGTTGTCATAATCTGACGCCTTTTATCGTTGGATAACGAGGCCTGAAGTGTTATTATCAACAGACGTCTCAGACATCTCTTGGATCTCATCAAATCTAAGATGTATAGATTCAACTATCAAACGGGTTCTCTTGTTGTAAACTCTATATCCCTTAGATTGAGTTGAGTATCTCACCAAAATGCACGAATCCCCTTTTTCTTTCATCTTGTCAAGATTTTCACCATCTCTGGTTAAGTAACATGTGCAAGCAAAGATGTGAAGGTGTCTAATTAAAGGTTTTTTTGTCATTGATGATGTGATAGGCAGTCTTCTCATGTGTCAGGATTATGATTGATCTGTTTTGAGTAAAGCAAGCAGTTGCAATTGCTTCAGCCCAAAAGAACAAAGGAAGTTTAGAAGCTAAAAGCATCGTTCGAGCAGTCTCAACCAGAGTACGGTTTCGTATTTTGACAACGCCGTTCTGTTCAGGTGTTTGAGGAGTAGATGTTTGATGCTCAATTCCTTCTTCTTTGAAATATGCATAGAGTGTCTTGTTTAAGAACTCTGTGCCTCTGTCAGTTCGAACAGTAATCACTTGAGCTTGAAGATTGCGTTGAATCATCTTGAGAAAATCTTTTAGAACTTCTGGTGTTTCGTCCTTGGATCTTAGAAATAGAGTCCAAGTGTATCTGGAATAGTCATCAACAATTACGAGAATATATTTCTTCTCATTTATGCTTTCAACCCGCATTGGACCGCATAAGTCTATATGAAGCAAATTTAGCCATCCTTTTGAACTTGGGACAACCTTTGTCTTGAATGAACTCCTTTTTGCTTTACTCAGTTTACAAGAAGAACATAGTTGATCCTTGACATATTTCAACTTAGGTAAACCAATCACGATATCCTTCTTTGAAAGCAGGTTGATGTAGTCAAAGTTAAGATGAGAAAGTATTCGATGCCATAACCATGCTTGAGTTGGTGAGGCTTTAGCCATGAAACAAATTAAAGTTGATGAAGTCATTTCTTGAAGAGAAATTGTATAGAGATCAGATCCATGATTACCAGTTAGTAAATCGTTTCCCTGAAGATCTCTAACAAAACAAGTAGATTTCCAGAAAGCAACCTCCAAATCCGCATCACAAAATTGACCAACCGAGAAGAGATTATGATTGAGGACTTCGACGTAATAAACCCTGTTGATCGTGATATTTCATTGAACCAAATCTTCGTAACCAAGAATTGGAGCAAATTGATCATTGCCAAAATGAACGATACCCAGATATTTTTCAACAAAATTGCACAGCAGCTTTAGATTGCCCGTCATATGCTTTGTGCATCCAGAGTCAACAATGAATATGATGAGTTGAACAATCTGCAAGAGAATTAGAGGATGATGAAACACTTGACAAATTGGATCCTAAAGTATTTGTGATTTTCAAGACATTAGTTATCCTAGATGCATTATCTATTGTTAGACTAATACTTGTGTTCACATCTTCTTTACTAACTTTAGGCACCCATTTCATTTTTGTCTTAGGAACTCATTTATATCCCGATGGGCATTGATGTGCTATCCACCATTTCCATGCCTTACTAGTTTTCTCATAAAGCATCCTATAGTAACTCTTGGATTTCTAGATAGTGGATTCTGATGCAACTGTATTCTTAAGGGGTGTTGCAACAGATTTGTTCGCTTGACTTTTGGGTTGTCTAGTACTAATAGTCCATACTTTAGGCTTCTTAGTTCTAGCATTCACGTCATGGATAAATTTAGAAACACAAGCATCATGATTCAAATTAAACACACATTTTCCACAAGTAGCACAAACAACATTAACATTCGAAGTTCTGGATTTTAAACTGTCATTACACGTAGTTACAGACTTTGTTTTATTAGAAATACTAGAAATCCTATGGTGGTCTTCTACTTCAGTCTTATTAAGCTTCACTTGACTATTGTTTGGCACGACCTTATCTTTCATTTGAGTGCTCTTAAGATGTAGTCTGCTAACATTAGTTTGGTGATTTACTCTTGTAGAGGTAGACACGCAAGGATTAGTATTCCTAGAATTCTGAGGCAACTGTGGTGCTCTAGTTTGTGTTGTCTTTGTGTTAATTCGACACATTCCTGGTTTTATCATATTTGTGTTTCTTACAGCTTGCCTTGGTGTTTGAGGCAAAATATGTGTAGTGATAGGTTTTGATAAACCCCCTGACATATTAGTTTTGGGAATCGACTTTGTCTTTGAAAAATTGTTCCTCTTAAGAGAGTCTGAAAAATGAGTCGATTTGCCTAAAACTGATGGTTTTGGAATCCTGAGAGCATTTGGTTGTTGAACAACAGATGGTTTATTAAACTTAGTTTCCAAAGACTTTCCTTTGCATTTCTCAATGAGTTTCTTTAACTTACGTATGGCAATGTTCTTGTCTTGTAATTGAGCTTTCAAATCTTGTATTTCAAAATATTGTTCACAATATTTTAGAAATACAGTTGACGATATTTCTTTGCAAACTGTGTCATTTTTCATTTGTGCTTGACATTGTTGTAAAATAAGTTCAAGAGAAATCGAGTGTTTTTCTAATTTAGCAAAACTTCGTGAAAGCTCATTATAAACTTCTTTACTAATAGTTTCAGTTTGTTTAGAAAGCTTTTGTGCAATAAATTCACATTCTTTCACTTTATGAAGATATAAGCATTGCAATTCAGTGTGAGCATCTAAGTCAAACAAAGAATGTAAATAAAAACACATAACATCATTAGACACACACTCTTGGATAAGTAGATCATACATGTTTGAAAATTCTGCTTTGTCAGATTCAAGTTCGTCAATCTCTTTTTCAAGGGATTCAACGTACTTTAAATCAACTTGCATTTCTTGTTTAAGTTCATGAACAAATTTAAAACTATTATTTTGTGTCTTTAGGGCAAGAGACATCAAACATGTTTTAATTAGAATTTCCATATCATGAGCAGTTGGTGCACGAAAATGATCATTAGAATGTTTTTCCCAAGCTTGATCAACAAGTTCTCTAAAATGATTTATGTTATTCGTCATTACATTATAAGCTTGTATACTTTACAAATTTAATTTGAAGTAGTGTAAGAAACTGTGTTTTGAAAATTTATTTGGTTTTAATATTTTAACAAAGAGAGATTTTTCTACACGAATTTCTTTCTTACTTCATTTGCATGTTCCAACTTACCAGTGATATTACCAATGACGCTGGGTTTAAAAATTTCATAAAGGACTATTTTTGTCTTGCTGTAATCAAAGGTTTCACTAAGTCTTTTATTCAATTTTGACTACTCTCTTTTTCAAGAGTCAAGCGGTCTCTTCCCTATCAGAGGACGAATACTGTTTGCATGACCAAAGCTATCATATGGGATTTCATACAAACATGGCTTTTCAATTGAGCTTTCTTGAGGTACATTGGATTTGCAAAAGTTGGTCTACTATTGAATGTTGAGCCTTTAGGAGCTAATATAGAATGGTTTGAATTGATTAATTCTTTTTATAAATAATTTCATTCAAAAACTTTAAATTGTCTCTTCACCGAGGGTCTGAAATCATTTTGTCAATATCTTTTCCTTCATTTTATCAATATCTTTTTCTTCCTTAAGTTTCAAATCCATTATTACCTTGGTTTTTTCTTTGACAAGACCTTCATAATGTGACTTTTACACTTTGTTAAAAAACTATGTTTGACTAACTCATCGTGTTTCTCTTTGACAACTGAAATTTTATAGGCTTTAAGTTTTAAACCTTCTTTTATGTCAATTCCTTTTTGAGCTAATAGTCCTAGAGTTCCATTTAACTTACGTTTAAGTTTGTCATAATCAATTGTACAGTCATTTAAAGTCTTGTACATCTCAAGCTCAGTCTGTTTGTTTTGCAGTGCAATTAGGAAACTATCTCGAGTAGTATTAGACTCCTCAAGATTGGATTTGCACTCTTTTAATTCTTGAGTCAATGATGCGTTTACTTTCTTTAATTGCTTTAAAATATTTTTTTATCTTCAGTATCAAGTGTTAAATTTGTAATTAAATTATCAAGCGCAACACGCTCATCATCACATTCTTCAGCATTTTAGTCAGTCTGAATATCATTATTACACATATCCGATGAATCATGAATGACATTACTATCAACCTTTTCTACTACACATGTGTTATTAACGGATTCAGGTTGCTCATAACGCTGTCTTGCATTGGTAAACATATTATATTTAGCATTGTATTATACCTTTTCCAATGGCTCAGTATCAGTTCCTGAGTCTGCATTAGGAACCTCCTGGATCTTTGCCATATAGCTGTAATGTGCTTCCAATTCTTGTTCATCGATCTCTTCATCCGTGTCCTCTAGCCAATCAGCTTGCTCTGCTTGTAATGGAACACCTTTCTCAGCTTGTTTGCACAGGAACATCTTTTCCTTATGGTAAGTGTAGTCTTTTACCCTTTTTAGTTTACTGCATTCCTTAGCAAAATGACCAAATTCCTTACAATTGAAACAATGTATCCTAGTCTGTTGCACTATCTGACTGCCTATAGTCTCCCTAGCCCCAGCAACAGTTACTGTCCTCTGATTCCTAAACTGCCCAGTCTGATTATCATTCTTGTACCTTAGAGAAGTATCCACATCCTTGTTTTTGGAGTTTGAAGAAGTTCTAAGGTTGTTGTTGGTAGGTTTGTAGATCTTTTTGAAGTATTTTGCAATGAGTGCTAAGTTTTTCAGCATATCCTTATCTCTTTGAGCTTGTTCTGGATCACTGTCTTCTTTATAAGCTGACTCAGATGGAGGTGTGATTGGTTTAGCTATCTCTTTGCCTTTGTATTTGGTAGATGCATTAGATCTGGTGGAAGATGATAGTTTTTATGGTGGTGCATATGATTTATGAGATTTTGGTGCTTGATAATAAGGATCTGGATATTATTGAGCAGCAGCAACAAGTGCTAATGGGTTTGCATTCTTGGCTATTCTCTCTGCACGGATTTCATTAACTTCCTTTTGATACTATTTTAGAACGTCAAAGAGCTTGTGATATGAGACTGTGTCTAAGTTATGATTTTGCTTGAAAATTGTCACAAATCTTGACCATTCTGGTTGAAGTTGTTGAAGAAACTGAATATTGACTTGCATCGTAGCAACTGTCAAGTTGTTTCTTATCATTTCATTCATCATCTAGTAAAATCTGGAGTAGTATGCTTATAAAGAAGTGAATCTACCAAACTCCGAAAACAAATTAGTCTTGACATCTTGAATGTTAAGAGATTCACCCTGTTGTAGTCTTTCAATAGCTATCCATATGTCATAACATGTCTTACAATCATCAATATTTGAGTAGATTTCATCTCCAATTCTAGTCAATAGCAAATGAATTGCTTCGTTCTCTGATTAATAATGTTCTTTGTTTTCAGGAGACATATTCAATATTGTCTCAACTGCTGTTCGTTCTGGAACTTCTGGGGAATGCATTTCCTTAGGGCATCTATTGGGAATTATATTTGAGTTAATAAGACAAAACTAGAATGAAACAAGATGGAAACAAGAAGGACCAAAGTTGTTATTATGGGATTCTACAAGATGTAGGAGATAATGAAGATTTGGTCAAAAAGAAGATAAAGATGAATATTAATGAGAAGATAAAGATGATTAATTATCTGATTCTCTCATTAATATCTTTTATTAGTTTCCATGTAAGCCTTGACTCCTTATGCTATAAAAGGAGGTCCAAGCATATTGTTTTAGGCATCCAGAAAAGTGTGTGTTCTCAATGAGAGTCGATTAAAGAAAACGTGTATGTGTACACGTTTGTATAGTTAGTAGTAGATGTCTGTCTAGAGTTTAGCCTCAAGGATCTTTGATCCCTGTTACTAGTTAGAGTAACCAATCTATTCTGATCAAATAGTATTTAGGGCTGTGTTGATTAATAAAGAAAAACCTTGAAGTAATTTTGATTTGTGTTTATTATTTCCGCTGTACAATTTATATCATTGTTACTATATTATCCTAGATAAGGTCTAAACAACCTCGAGCTTAAACGATCAAAGAACCTATCACATGTTTTAGGTTTCCACAATTGGTATCAGAGCCATGTGGCTCAATCTAGGATCTACAAGGTTTTAAAGAAATCCTAAAAACCCTAATTTTCAAGAAATCGTATGGTGAAAGTTTTATGGGGTTATGAAGATTCAGTGCTATAATGATGCTTATAATCGTCCTCTCTACCTGTTTGGGTATGCAATACGATTGGTAAGCTTTGTTACTATTTATTTGGGTTTCTTTTTGATCCGTTGTGCTCTAACTGATTAAACCCTAGACAATTAGGGTTTGTATATTTTTTGGACCTGATGTGGTGTATACACAGCTTGGTATGAATTCATTCAAACTCTTTTAGGGTTTTCTTGATAAGCCGTGATTGTATAAAGTTGTCTCGAGTATTAATTATAAAATTCAGATTTTTGAGTTGTAACTATGACTTATGTGTGTGTGTGGGTCAAAGTTAGCTTATAAGCTTAGACCAAAAAAATGACAAGTGTATAATAGTTTGTGGCTTGAATCAAACCAAGGGGACAACCTCAGTCCCTTGGTTGTTTCCCCCCAATGGGTTGGTCGTTTTTTAGTGGGATGCAGTTAACAAACTTCTGTCCCACATTTTTGTAACTCTACAGGTATTAATCGCTAATAGTCCGATATTAATAAAATATCGTTCGTACACAACACACAACACAAAACAAGGTTTTACAATAAAATACGAAACTAATGCGCGTAACACGAAAAATAAAAACGAGAAAGTAATAAATTATTTTCTATGCATTTTGAGATTATAAGCGTCGATGCTATGTAGTAATTCGCGGGGCTTCTTTGTAAAAGGTCTGTCACGTAAATTATCAAATGTAAGCCCTAATTTTCCGGTTAGCGTGAGTTCTTATTCTGAAACATTTTAGAAAATGAAAATATAATTTAATACTGCGTGACTAAATTAATGACCTGAAATCTGGTACGAATTGTCACAGCATCTTCCCCCTATAAGGGGTATTTCTTCGTCCATGAAGAATCAAATTTATCTTGTCAGCTCCCGCTTTCTTGTTAATAATCAAGAGTTGGGGTTTTTCTTCCATTTGATCCTCCCTTTCCCAAGTATATTCCGGTTTATGACTCGAATTCGATCGAACTTTGACTATGTGGATCCGACTTTGCTTAAGTTGCTTTACTTCCTTATCCATGATTTCGATAGGTTCTTCGATGAAATGCAACTTCTCGTCGATTCTTACTTCGTCAGGAGGAATAATAAGATCTTCATCAGATAAAACACTTCTCTTTCTAGTTCGAAAACATGAATTTATTGTGCTATTCTTGTAACCTCTCGGGGTAATTGTTCCAGTTTATATGAACCGGATCCCACACTCTTGATAAAATCTGGAATGGTCCAAAAAAAAATGTATAAGGGGTACTTATTTTCCCACGTTTTCCAAAATCCGAACAACACCTTTCCACGATGATACTTTTAGCATAACTTTTGTCTCACCACTTTGACTTAATGGTTTATGTCCTCACATCCGTATAACTTTTCTGTCTACTTAAAGTGCAAGCCATTAATCGGTTCTTGATTTGTACAATCATCTTGTCGTTTCGGAACATTTCTGGTCCGTGAGTTGGGTATCTCCAACCTCACTACCAAACATAAGCGCGATCTACATTTCCTTCCGTTATAGAGATTCGAAAAGGTGGGCTTTAATACTAGCGTGATAATATTACTGTTATAAGAATTAGGCCCAAAGGTTTCTTAAGGGCTTTATCGCACCTCGCCTACTACCAAAGTCAAGCAAGCTAAGCACGCAACTTGTCTTTTCCTAATGTCTGTATCGTTCTTTCACTCTGACCATCAGTTTCGAGCTGGTGAAGCAGTGCTTATATTAAATGCGTCCCTAATGTCTTTGAAGAGATCTCCAACCTTGATGGCATAAGCTGAGAGTCTCCGTGTCCGAAATAAATCAACACGGGTTACCCCCATTTTTTTGCCCTACAAACGATACTCCTTCAAATACTATCGAGTAGCTTCTCCATTTTATACTTTTATTCATCCGAAATGTAAAGTTAAGCATATTTGTCTAATCGATCCAACAATGACTGCCAAATTGAATCATATCCAGTTAGATGTTCTTGGGAAGTTTGTAATGAAAATCCATTGTAATTTCTGTCTCTCCATTTCCAAACAAGGGGGATTTCCGGCTGCGAGTAATCTTGACTGCTTTTGGTGTTCAGCTTGACTTTAGCACATGTCAAGCACTTACTGACATATGTCGCAATGTCAGCTTTCATATTCGGCCACCAGTATAACTTCCTCAAATCATGGTACATTTTTATCAGATCCGCCTAGATGAATGAGAATATTTGGATTTATGAGGTCTCAACATGTTTTATTAGGCCTCTCAATCATTAAATAATGGTAACCATACTCGTCCTTTCAGACATTTTGTACCATCGGATCTAACTTTAAATGGCTCCCCTTCGCCACGAAATCCTTCGGCACCAATATTTTCCTCCTTTGCATTGCTTTAACTTGTGTCTATTTCGAATTGTGCTCGGGTAAATTGTTATGTACCTGTCACCATCTATAATGCACACGCAACTCGAATCAGTTCCTTTTCCTTCCCGTCTCTAACGCTCATCTGACACGGACAACATTCGCTCTTTCCGGGTGATATAACGAATAACACAATCGTAATCACCTCAATGGAGATTCAATCCACCTACGCTGCCTCATATTTAGCCTTTTTGATCCAATATCATATTGTAAGGATTTTAGGATCGGGTGTATACCGTTACTACTTATAGTGCCATCACAAATAATGTCTATATAGTCGAGAGCTAAAAACACCACTCGTTCCTATTCAAGTCATGGGTATATAATTTTCTTCATTCTTTCTAAGTTTGCATAGAGGCGTACGCAATCACCTTTTCTCGTTGTCATCTATAAACATCTCCAAATCCTCTAAGAGGACGCATTGTAATATACAACAAAGTCTTTCCGCTTCCTTTTGTGGTAGTAACTAGTATTGGCGCATACACAATTTAGCTTAATACATGTTGGAATGCCTCTCTTCGTCGTCGCACCCCAACATACAACTTATTTTTTCATGAAGTGAGTTTAGTTAATGGTTTGAGATATTAGAAGAAAACTCCTTGTAATAAACCTTCTCTGTTACTAACAGGCCAAACCCCATAAATTGTCGCACGTCCACATTTGGTTGTAGTCGGTGTCAACCCAATGTTTAAGGGTGCTTTGATTCTTCGCTGAGGATCACTATGAAATCCACTAATATCAATCACCATGCACCATGGAATTGCACAATAATTAAGCCAAAAATCAACAGTTTCGATATTAAAACTTATGCGTACAACTTTTGCTCATTAGCAGTAATTCAAGATTTAGTCTTCTCTAAATTGTTCTACCATGTTCTTTCGACGCTTTTTTTGGGACTTTAATCAGAATGTCATCAATGAATACGCAATCACTCATTTTCATGGATTCGGATTTGCACACTACGATTTCATTCAATTCCATGAACGACTACATGGTGCATTAGTGAGCTCAGTCCTAAGGCATGATTACTCGAATACTATAATGTCCATACGAGTTCATAAACGTCTATAATTTGAGAATGACTTCCTCGCGGATACGAAGTTGATGATAACCAGACCATAAATCAATCTTCGAATTAAACAACTTAGAAGCCTTGAAGCTGTCCAATAGTCATCAATCATCTCGGTAATAGATATCGATTCTTGATCGTTTAAACTTGTTCATGTTCTCGGTAAGCAATGGCACTGTCGGAGTCGATCATCCTTCTTCTGCACATACAATACGGAGCTCCCCAGGATGACGAGCTCCGGTCGAATAAATACCTTTCTCAAAAATCTTTTGCAGTTGCTCGGACACACTCCTTTTTCATTTTCGGATTGTTCTAAACGATTTCTATGGCGCTACGCGCCACAGGTGCAGCACGGGAACTAAGATCAATAGCGAAATTCAAACTTACCGGGGGGATGGCGGAAGTCCAGGTAAATTCTTTAGGAAATACCTCAAGAAATATCTTGGATGAACTGGAACATCTTTCTAGTCTCGCCTTCTCCTTCGATTCTTCGCTCAGTTACTTGTAGTAAGAATAGCTCACAAACCTTTCTAATATACTTCTTTGAGCCTTAATGCATGAAATGATCTTCAATGGGAATTAATTCTATGCGTCTTCGATAACTAACATCTTTCCCTCTAGGGGAATCATAACTGCTTTTTCTCTCCACATAAATAGCGGGCATCATATCGTGATAAACAATCATCTATAAGATATGATATCATAACTTCCTTAGTTTATTACCATTAAGTTCGATTGGTAAAAGATCATTCGGTTTTAAAAGACTATAGTGTACAACCTACTAACACATTTATGGTACTTATACTTCATCAAATCGGCTTAATTCGACTTTCATAGATAGTATCTAACTAAGACTGGTTCAATATCATAAGGGTTCTTAAAATTTGTAGACTTCAAACATTTTATAGGGCAAACCCGAAATTCAAATAAAAGTAGTTAGGCATATCGATTGTTGAGTTAGAAGGTACCAGTTAATGACTATTTAGGATCATGTTGAGCATCCATGCTCCAAAACTTGTAAACAGCGCCTACGGGTATTATCCACCTTTGTCCATTCTTTCTTCAACTTAGGGCAATCTCTCTTTCGGTGACCCTTTTCATTGCAATTATCAATACATGTCACATATTTTCTATCGGTGGCTTCAATCAAGAAGCAGTCTTTGTGGCCCCAACTTACACACTTGTACCAATTTCCAAGACCTATCCCCAGGCATGCTTCTTTTTCTTGCACTTTGGACTCAAACTTCGTTGTCATTTGGCTGCAGAGTTAGGTACATAGCTCCAGCATTGCCTCTTCTTTGGTTTTTGCGACGATTGTAACTCGCTTGTCTGTGTTGTTTCTACGGTACCACGCATGATCTCCCTTGCACCTTTACCCTTTTCACCGTACTCAGTAAGCCTCGCATTAGTTTGGTTGATTATTTATCCATGAGCTGATAGCACATCCGGACGAGCCTACATTGATTACCAGCAGGCCTCGATGATGTCACATCTCACCACTTATATTTTTGACAAACCCACAAATTATACTGCTCGCCTATCACATGCTCAAGCTCTACCATTCTATGGAACAAACATAGGCCAATTCGTGAATCGGTTTGTATACCCATCAATATCAATCCCTTTGAACTTTAAGTTTTACTGATTCTTCGCTCCAGCACTTTGCAACATCTCGATTACAACTCTCTTTCTCGCGGGTCATCCATCTTTCTTACTCGAGTCCAGTGGTGCAGTACCTTATTAGCAGCTCATCCCATGAAGCAATCCTTCCATTCCAGACCTCAATTTAATGCACCAACCTTGGAGAGTAGTAAGTTGCAAATTTCACTTATCCCACTTTCCTTGCTATATCAATGATTCGAAACACAGGAGATTTCTAGTTTCTAAAACCAATGGAACAATAATTCCCACTGGCCACCCTCTCGATGCCTTTAAAGTGGTTCGTTGGTGTTCATACTTATGAATGTTTCGTATAGTACACCCAGTAGTACATTTTAGGTGCTGTCGGGTCCCGCACCACCGCTCCAGCACCACCGGGGGCTCCAGCACCACTCCGAATCACGTCCACCGGCTACCCTCACCCACGCGACAACACTACCGGCTTTCATCCTCCTTCGGCTCTGCTGGTTCATATTTGCCCTAAATTTCCTCAGCCTTTAGTTGTGGCAACTTGTCTCCCCTAATAACCTCGTGCATTACGTGCCTCAGGGAATAGCTTTTTGCGGCATGATCCGGTTACAAACGATACAGAAACAAAATCATACTGAGTATTCATTCAATGATTGTGTATTAAGCAAAAGAACTAATTTAGGAGAAGAACAAGGAAGAATAAGGTAACAAGAACACGAACATAGAATTAGAACCAAAAGATAGTCATTTCTGTTAGGAATAAATCTTCATCAAGAGTTAATACTGCCAAGGTATAACTAACAATACTAATGGAGTTAGTACTGCCAGTACAAAACTTGTCTGTAGAGTTTAGTTGTAATACTGCTAGAAGAAAGGTTAATAATAGCTGTATGGTCAAAAGTGCTGCAGGAGGAGATAAGGATTGCAGATGAGATTAAACCTATGGATTTGTATATCTTTTATATTTTAGGTAAGATTTGTATATGATTATGATTGTTATTGATCCTAAAAGTTCGGTAGTTATCTTGTAAAGGACTCCTTGTGGTGTATAAGCAAGGGTGATTTCCTTAGGTTCATGTTTTAAATAGCATTTGCTTTAGGAGATAGAGATACAGCTTAAGAAAAAAGATTGATAGAGCTTCAAAGCAAACGCGTACAATACTAAAAATAAATAGTGAATATATTGACGTCGTAAATGACCCTAAAACACGGGGTGTTATAGCTTCTTTTTTTAGACCCTTTATCCTTACATTTCTTTTTCATTCTTCAACCCCTTCAATTCTTACCAAGACGTCATTACTAACACCTTGTTGTGATTGTTCCAGTGTTAGCTCATGTCTTAGTAAACATTTTTCCCGATTCTCATTCTTCTCCAAATCACACCTAAGGACTGCTATTTCTAATTATGAAGTGTCCTTGGGTAGATCCCTCCAGTTCTGGTTGGATCATAGGACTAATACCTAACCTAACCACCTTATGACTTCAAAATCGTCGTGAATTAATAGGTTGTTAGGTATAAGATCGTAACCATAAAACCATTGAAAATCAATTAAAGTGTTTGATAGAATCGCTTGACACGTTAAAAGTTTCATCTTATGAAAAACTCCCCCTTCACACGTGCA
The DNA here is from genome assembly GCA_026074375.1 of Tanacetum coccineum. Lineage (NCBI taxonomy): Eukaryota > Viridiplantae > Streptophyta > Magnoliopsida > Asterales > Asteraceae > Tanacetum > Tanacetum coccineum. Next base: position 12,613 of record BQNB010077292.1, on the reverse strand, counting down.
TCGATAAACGAAAGTATTTTGCACATGTAGGTAAGAGTGAAAAGCACTTTGAGTCTTTTGATCACTTATTATTTTTATAGATCACATTTAAAGCACATTTCTCCCCTTATTTTAAATACTAAGTCACTTAGTATTTAAAATACCAAGTGATTAAAATTTGCCATGCAAATTCCATAGGTAGAAAAAGTGTTGCAGCATGAATTATGTGGAACTTTTTCTTCTTGCTCCCCCTCAATTTTACATAAGTTTGACACTAAAAAATGATACCAAGTTATAAAAAGAATATAAAATTTTGGGTGAGACAGTTTTGAGCACACAATTTTGAAAGATTATGAAATGTCATTGAATACTTCTCAAAAAATTATGTTCTGGATCATCTTATCAAACATTCAAAAGTAAGTTATGTCATTATTACTGATTTGTTATTAAGATACTTTTGGCAATGTTTTGAATACATAAGAATTATCGTAAGATGATGTATCCAAAATGATTAAAACTTTGTTTTTCGAAAAACTCCCCCTCAAAAAAATCGATTCATTTATAAAGATGATACCACTTGTTAAATGATCATATTTGAAAGTTCCATGAGGGAGGCAGTGTTGAACACACAATTTTGAAAAAATTTGAATTGTCGTTGAGAAATTTTTGAAAAATTGGGTTCAACTTTTTAAAAAACCCACATGTTAAAAGACTTCTCTTCTAACTCTAAGGATAAGCGCACTTATGCGTACACTCTTCTTTGTCATTGGGGTCCGAGTTGCAATCTGAGAGCGATTACAAGTCATAAAGAAAATTAGAAATGACATGTTTTGAAACGTTTGAACTCTTGCTCGAACTTCATTTACATACCCGTGTCAATGTTAATCAACATTTCTAGGTACGTAAATGTTATCGATTTCAAGAGACATGTCGAGAAGATTCTTTTTGGAGTTTTTGATTTTATGATTTTGTATTTTCTTGTTGAAGTTTTATATCTTTGTATTTGGTTTTATAGATTTTATATTTTTGTATTTTGTTTTTTCAAAAATATTACAAGTCGATGTTTGATGAAATATCAAGCAGTCTCATTTCCCAGATTCTCCAGTTCTGTTGGAGTCAAACATCTCATACCTAGTCGTCTAACAAGATACTTTGAGGAAGGGATTTCGTAAACATGTCAGCTAACTGGTATGCAGTTCTGACAAAGTACAATTCAATTATACCTCGTTCAACCTGTTCCTTTATGAAGTGGTAACGGATATTGATGTGCTTGGTACGGGAGTACTGCACGGGGTTGCATGAGATTGCTATGACTGGCTATGAGTCACAGTACAACGGTATTCTATTGTAGTCAAAGCCATAATCCTTAAGCTGTGTCCACATCCACATTACTTGAGCACAACTCGTAGATAACGCCACGTACTCTGCTTTTGCTGTAGACATTGCAATGCAGTTGTGCTTCTTAGACATCCAACTGACTAGCTTTTCACCTAAGAATTATATTCCTCCAGAAGTGTTTTTACGAGTATCAAGGCATCCAGCATGATCAGCATCTGAAAAAGCGGTTAGTTCAAAGCCAGAATCCTTCGGATACAAGAGACCCATGTTGATGGTTCCCTTTAAGTATCGAAAGATCCTTTCTTATTTTTGATTTATATGTGGTTAATATGAAGTGAAATATGGTTTAGGATTTGGGATAACAATTGGTATCAGTCGCCTATGGATGATTACGTGTTGATTGTGTGCGTTTTAATTGAAAAAATCTAGCAAAAAGTGTGTTTTTAAGCTTATTTTTGGAAAAAATAGTGGTAAAATTTTTGATGTTAAAAATGTTAAAGTTATGGTTTTTATGTTAGATATGACTTAGATATACTTAGTTTTGCAAAAAAAATTCAGAAAATAACGTTAAAAATTGTGGTTTTAGGTGTTTTTTAGTGTTTGGACTCGTATGTACTTTTGAGTCATCCAACGATTTAGCAGGATAGAGCATAGCTTTGGCAGGATAGTCCAGCGATTTGGCACTTTTGGTCCAGCGATTTGGCACTTTTGATCTAGAGGTTTGACAACATTCATCCAGAGGTTTGACAACTTTCATCTAGAGGTTTGACAACATTCATCCAGAGGTTTGACAACATTCATTCAAAGGTTTGACAACCTTCATCCAGAGGTTTGACAACATTCATCCAGAGGTTTAACTACATTCATCAAGCGGTTTGAAAACCTTAATCCAACGATTTGATCATCTTTCTTTAAACAAATTCCAAAACGTTAATTGCAACAAAAACATAAATAAAAAACACTTAAAACAACATCACAATCACTTCAAACAACATCACAATTACACAACTCTCACTAATCATTGAAACAATCCGATAAATCATTTTCACTATAATTACATCATTCATAACACATCAATCATTCATCATGACTACTCCATCAAACAATAGTCAAATGCAACAAATGCAAGATAAAGCAAAAGAGAGTTGCATGGTATCTTTTCGACTACTTCATTCACACCTCAAGGTTCTTTTGAATAACGACTTAATAGAAAGTCGAACCAAGACATGATTCAAACGGGCGTTTGTGACACTCTTTAGACAAGATGTTCAAACTTTCACAGACACAATGTTCCTTAACCTGGATCAAGTAGAAAAGCAACTTGACAAAGAAGAATTTCAAGTGATTGGATCCATGGCTGCTTATAGTGTTCTCAAGACACAGTTTCAGAAGTTCGTTAATTCATGATTTTCTTTGGATCATTATGATGGTCAAATGACAAGCAAGTACTTTCGTGAATACACCGAATTGAGGTTCAACAATTCCATGATACATTGATACATCACATAGATCTGTTAAGAAGTCAATTGATGAAAGAGCACTGCATAAAAGAGAGCATGACAGCAGGTGAATGAAAGACAGATACAGACGAAAGAGGTAAAGGTTGATACGGGTAAAGCATTAGATGCTAGTTTAGTTGTCACAGAGGGCAGTGGGACAGAATCTGCAAAGCAGGATACAAGCAGTAGTTTAGGGAATGATGCAGATATCAAACCCGTATATGACAAAGAGCCAATGGCTGAGGTATAATTGACTGCTAAATGTAATGTCCTTGTTACAGAACAACAGCATGCTGAGCAACCTGAATTCAATAATGAAGGAGGGGTTGAACAGGATGCTGAAGTATGTCATGACATACGTCCTTTGCTTGCTAAATTAATTGATAACAAGACAACTAAACTTTCAAATCTATCTCTAAAGTCTGAAAATATTTGTCTCAAAAAGACCGTTGCCCAGTTTCAAAAAGATTTTTCAAAACTCGAAGCACATTGTATTGATCTTGAACTACAATTGCAATACAGTGTTTTAAAATCATGGCAACATAGTCAATTTTTAAATGAGAAAAGTAATGAAGCCAAAGTTAAAAATGACATATATGTAATTGAAACAATAAACATCGAATTGGAACATAAAGTTGCTAAATTACTTAAGGAAAATGAGACTTTGAAAAAGCATTAAAAAGAACTGTATGATTCTATCAAATCAACTAGAGCTATGACTTTAGAACATACAACTTCTTTGATTACTCAAAATGCTGAGTTCAAAGCTCAACTTCAGGAAACGGGGTTTGCAATAGCAACATTAAAAAATGAGTTAAGAAAATTGACAGGAAATAGTGTGAATACTAAGTTTGCAAAACCATCAATCTTGGGGAAACCGATTTTACATCCACTCATAAACCAATCAGTTGTTATACAACCGACTGCATTTAAATCTAAACGACCTAAATCTTCAAAACCACGGTTTGTCTCCCAAGTTGATGTGAAAAACAATTTGTCAAAACCAGTCACTACACATTATTTGCATAAGGAAATAGAACCTGCTTTTACAAAACCTCATCATGTGATTGTACCTAGGAATAGTTCAAAGAGTGTATCAACTTCGACATTAAAGGAAACTTATGGCTCAAACGACATGATTCACAATTACTATCTAAGATGCTAGGAAAAAGACACAAGAAAGAGGTAGGAATTCAAGACCTAGTGTGATGCCTCTTACTAGATCACAAAACACTGTTGATGGAAACAAACCAAAACCTAGGATCAATACTCAAACATCTAGGAATTGGTCTGCATCTAAGAGTAGTTGCGTAACGACAAAGACTGTGCCCATAGCAGAACACTCTAGAAATTCTAGAAATTTTTTTGACTCTAAACATTTTATTTGCTCGACATGTCAGAAATGTGTCTTTAATGCAAATCATGATGTTCGTGTAACAAAATTCAAGAATGAGGTGAATTCACGTGCCAAGGTACCATCCCATAAGACAACAAAAAGATACAAACCCATAGAGCAAATAAGTAATGCAAAGAAACCAGAAAGACATATCCCTACAAGACATAGGTTTTCAAACAAAAAGACTACCACTGTGCATGAGAAAACAATGACTCCTAGATCTTATCTTAGGTGGAAACTGATAGGTAGAATTTTCAAGACTGTTGGTCTTAGGTGGGTTCCTACTGGAAAGATATTCACCTCTAGCACAACCAAGGTTGACTGTGAACCCTCACATTGTTCTAATGAAGATATCCCTAACCCATATGAATGCGAACAAACTCTTGATGTCAGTGCAGGTACTCTTAACGTAAGTGCAAGTACATCTTTCAATCCTAAGAAGGAAAGACTCAGAGTTTGGTTGCTGAAAAGATTGATATATCAGAAACTAGGGGTTCAAGAAATTCAAATATGATGAAAGAGAACAATGACGTTTGAACACAACAGTTCAGGACTCGCACCCCAACGACAAAAGTCTTTTGTTCATAACAGTATAAAACTCAAAACTCATGACCACAGCAATGAACCTTTAAGTTCAAAGCTGGTTCCTACCTCTTTCATGTGTCTTTTTTCTAGCTTCTTCTAGACAGTGATTGTGAATCATGTCATTTGAGCTATACCTAGATGAGCTAGATGCAATCATATGATGAGGTTTTGCAAAAGCAGATTCTCTTACATGAGGCAAAGAATGTGGAGTGACTGGTTTTGTCAAAACATTTTTCTTAACAACTTGGGAGGTAAACTGTGGTTTTGAAAATTTAGGTCGTTAAGGTTTAAACGCATTCGGTTGTCTAACAACTTATTGGTTTCTGAGTGGATGTAAAAGCGGTTTCCCTAAGACTGATGGTTTTGCAAACTTATCGTCCACACTATTTCCTCTTAACTTTCTTAATTAATTTTTTAATGATGCAGTTGCAAACACCTTGTCCTGAATTTGAGCTTTTAAATGTTCATTCTCCTTAAGTAATTTAGCCATTTTTTGTTCCAATTCGATGTTTATTGTTTCAATTACATCTATGTCATTTTGAACTTTGGCTTCAATACTTTTCTTTTTCAAAAATTAACTTTGTTGCCTTGATTTTAAAACATTGTTTTGCAATTGTAGTTCAAGATTAATACAATGTGCTTCGAATTTTGAAAAATCATGTTGAAACTGGGCAACGGTCTTTTTGAGACGACTATTTTCAGACTCAAGAGATTGGTTTAAAAGTTAAGTTGTTTTACTATCTGTTAATGAAGCAGTCAAAGGACGTTTATCATGACATTGTTCAGCATCCTAGTCAACATGTCCTTCATTAATGAATTCAGGTTGCTTAGTATGTTGTTGTCTTGTAGCAAATACATTATTATCAGCAGTCAATTGTACCTCATGTAACACCCCCATTTTTATATATCAGCGGAAGGGTCATTTGGGGTGCTACGTCATAATAAAATTACTCAAGCATAGAAAATGACTCGAAAAGAGACGTTTTTAAATATAGCTATTCGAAATAAAAAATTTACAACATAGGTCCTAAATGTTTTCATAATCAATACATCATTTTAAAATATTTTCTTCGAATGATTTTCTTTAAATGGGCCTTTAAAATATTTATTTCATTAGCTTCTCCGAAATCTTCATCACCGAATTACCTTCAAGGACCTGAGATAAAACATGCTAAAAAGTCAACAATAATGTTGAGTGAATCCATAGAGTTTATATATATAATAAATTCCGAACACAAGTATCATTTCTCAAAATCATCAAGACATAACGATGTGGATCAGACAAAGTTATAGGGGGATTATTATAAGTCTCATGACATTGAACGTTACCATCTAAAAAGAATGCCCACTATACACCCTCGCTATGAGTGCATATTACTCTCTATACAACGAATCTGTGATGTTATTCTCCGACACATGACGATAGCCAGTCGTCACGGATTGGAGGTGGCAACCTCCAAATAGTACTATTTCATGTATAAGCGTCTACCATTACCCGGTAGTTAACAATTCATGATTTCCGCGGGTCTTTTATCTAGCGAGTTAAGCTAACTTATAATAATCAAGGCTACTAGCATACATTCGGGTCCCTTGTGTTCTATTTTTAAAAACAAGCATGTTATCCCCCTCGCGGGTTTATAAAACAATTAAAATGGTTAAATGCGAGGCTATGAACTCACTAGTGATGTCGGAAGAGAATAGCGATATGAATAAGAACTTCGGGAGTAGACGAGTCGATCAACCAAGACCTATACAATTAGTAACGGGTCTTAGGTTTCTAGTTGGTAATAATTATGAAAACTCATAAATAAAGTAAATATATATGTATACATGTAGTTAACATGATGATCAAGTTTATATGATGTAAGTATTTTAAACTTAAGCTTTTACATGTTTTTAATTTACCACTTTTAGCCATTTTAACTAGTATTGTCCATATTAACCCAAAAGCCCATTAGGCCCATTAACCAAGTCCATTAAGCTCTTTTATGGATATTATCATTTTAAGACCAGGTCTTAGCCCATTTATAGTGTCCAAGTGAGTTGGGCCTAATGCTAAGTCCATATAGTCCATTTTGTTTCATTGGGCCTAGTGGTCCAATAAGCCTTACGGGTCCATTTTAGCTAGTATACAACTTTTATTATAAGTTTTCGGGTTCTCGGGGTCGGGATACTTTTATTATCAGTATATTAGCCTTTTAAAACTCCCAAGAAGTGGGTCCTACCACCTCGGGTTTTAGTCATAAAACCATTTTACATAATATAGTGTTTGGGTTTTTAGAAAATTTTATATACTTTTGTTGTTTTATAAACCCGCGAGGGGGATAACATGCTTGTTTTTAAAAATAGAACACAAGGGACCCGAATTTATGCTAGTAGTCTTGATTATTATAAGTTAGCTTAACTCGCTAGATAAAAGACCCGCGGAAATCATGAATTGGTAACTACCGGGTAATGGTAGACGCTTATACATGGAATAGTACTATTTGGAGGTTTCCACCTCCAATCCATGACGACTGGCTATCGTCATGTGTCGAAGAATGACACCACGGATGCGTTGTATAGAGAGTAATATGCACTCATAGCGAGGGTGTATAGTGGGCATTCTTTTTAGATGGTAACGTTCAATGTCATGAGACTTATAATAATCCCCCTATAACTTTGTCTGATCCATTTCGTTATGTCTTGATGATTTTGAGAAATGATACTTGTGTTCGGAATTTATTATATATATATAAACTCTATGGATTCACTCAACATTATTGTTGACTTTTTAGCATGTTTTACCTTAGGTCCTTGAAGGTAATTCGGTGATGAAAATTTTGGAGAAGCTAATGAAATAAATCTTTTGAAGGCCCATTTAAAGAAAATCATTCGAAGAAAATATTTGAAAATGATGTATTGATTATGAAAATATTTGGGACCTATGTTGTGAAACTTTTTATTTCGAATGGTTATATTTAAAAACGTCTCTTTTCAAGTCGTTTTCTATGCTTGAGTTATTGTATTATGACGTAGCACCCCAAATGACCCTTTCGCTGATGTATGAAAATGGGGGTGTTACACTTTTAGGGTTTTCTTGATAAGCCGTGATTGTATAAAGTTGGGGTTTGCACTAATGGTATCTATGGTGGTCATGATTTGGAAAAGAAGGATGTTAATGTTATTCTTGATCATTATCGTGCTTAAACCAGAAGACATGGAAACTTTCAAGGCAATGATCTAGATCAGCTGGTATACAACTGGTAATAGGATAGTTACTACTGTTGGATTTGTATACAAAGTTTAATGCTGTTAACGAAGATTTATTGATGCTTAGGATTATAGTTTCTGATGTTTCGTTAAAAAAAAATGTTGCCCAGACTCAGTTAATTCTGCTGAGGGCTCAGTACATACTTAATGCTGTCAATGCAATGTGATAACTTGTCTAAACGATGCTACTGTACTTTAGCTGCGCTGAGCCGTATAATACACAAAGAACAGTAGTAAGATCCATGAGTAATACTGCGAAGGTATCAAAAAAAGCTGTATTACTACTGTATATGGTGAGGTGTAATACGCTACGATAAAAAGCGCAGTACTACTGCATATGTTAAAAGCAGTTTATTACTACTGCTTGGGATACAAAAGTTAATTACCCGCAACATGAATATAAAGACTGCACATGAATTTTAAGCAGTTATAATACTGCTCAGTTAAATAAAGTTAACACAGCCTTCACTATGTTACTACTGTTCTAATGCTTAAAGGCAGTTAGTAATGCTAAAGCAATTACAAATGCTAGCCTTGTCCGATAAAAGCGAAGTATAGCACTGGCATAAGCTTTTGACAGAATCGGATAAACACATCACATAAGATTTTTGATTTTAAATGTTCTTAAAGATTTAATGGCTCGTTTTATTTGTTCAATTGGTTACGAAGATGATAAATTATCATACTATTTGGAACGATGACTGGAATTATTTTGGGTTTTGTTTATCATATCATAAATGAGTGTAACCACTTTTAGAGAGATACTTCTTCGTGCTTAGAAACATGTGACTAAGAATATGACAAATCTAGCAAAAATGGTTGGTGTGATTTTATCTAATGGAGCTCCAAATGCTCACATTTGCTAATCACTTTGTTCTATGTGGTCTTCATATAAGCGATAGATAAATAATCAGAGATTGCCGTGTCTCCCTAACATTGGTTTTTTGGGTATACGTTGTCTGAAGTCACGTGGATTTTGGGTATACGTTCGAAGTCACGTGGATAGTACAAGATATAAGACACAAGTTTGGGTTGTTCTACTTTAGTATCAAGTTGGTTATACTTAGTTTTCTTCATCAGTGATCATTACATAGAGCCTATAGAATTGAAGATTCAAGAAATGGTTAACATATGGGTTTCAGGGGAAGCTTAATGTTAAAATGTTTAACCATTTATATGCTACATCGAGGTGAAGGTTTTTACTACTACTAGCCTTTGTTACTACTGCTAGTGTAAGTTTCTACTGCTCAAGTTCATTTTTCTTAAGGTGCGTAATGGAGGGCAATTTGGGTCATTGGAATACTTGGATTAGAAGTGTAATATTGGTTCGTAGTTGTGAAGATCAAAGTTGCATACTTTAGTCTCCTATTTGATATTGACAAAAAGGGGAAGAAGATTTGATGATTTGCAACTTGTAGATCCTTGGTAGCTTAAGGGGAAGTTTTCATTCGTATATTAACTTCAGGGGAAGTTCGTGCTTATTTGGTTTTGTCATTATCAACTAGGGGAAGATTGTTGGGAATTATATTTGAGTTGATAAGACAAAACAAGAATGAAACAAGATGGAAACAAGAAGGACCAAAGTTGTTATTATGGGATTCTACAAGATGTAGGAGATAATGAAGATTTGGTCAAAAAGAAGATAAAGATGAATATTAATGAGAAGATAAAGATGAATAATTAATTGATTCTCTCATTAATATCTTTTATTAGTTTCCATGTAAGCCTTGACTCCTTATGCTATAAAAGGAGGTCCAGGCATATTGTTTTAAGCATCCAGAAAAGTGTGTGTTCATCATATGAGAGTCGACTAGATACAAAAGTGTGTGTGTACACGTTTGTATAATTAGTGTAGACGTCTAGAGTTTAGCCTCAAGGATCTTTGATCCCTGTTACTAGTTAGAGTAACCGATCTATTCTGATCAAATAGTATTTAGGGTTGTGTTGATTAATAAAGAAAAACCTTGAAGTAACTTTGATTTGTGTTTATTATTTCCGCTGTGCAATTTATATCATTGTTACTATATTATCCTAGATGAGGTCTAAACAACCTCGAGCTTAAATGATCAAAGAACCTATCACGTGTTTTAGGTTTCCACAGCATCGCCATTTGGTCATGTATCAATGTATCTTAAGAAACGTGATTGCCACTGTGCATATCTTCCCGTTGCAAGCATTGGTGGACGATCCTTTGAACCAACTGCAATGATGTTGTTATGCATTTGACTGTCTGTTGTGGATGTTATAATTGGAGTAGTCATGATGAATTGTTTGTTATGAAGTGAAAATGATTTGTAGGATCTTAAGTAGATGTGTTGTGATTGGATAGTGGTTAAATATATTTAATTAACGTCCACAGGATTTTACAAATCTATGATTTAAACCGAGAAAAGAAGCGACTTTTTTAGGATTTTACTAAATCAAGAGAAAACCGTGAATGTATAATTGTTTGAAATTAAGTTTTGTGGTTGTAGAATTAATAGTCTTTTAAGTCCAAGTGTAAATTAGAATTCCGTGATTATTAATTTTCCAAGCTTGTGTTTCAAAGAAATTTGACTAAGTATTGAAATTGCCTTTAAGTCTTTTAGTAAACCGCTGCCAAGTAGTTAAGAAAACCGTTGCCAAAATTAAACAAACCGCTGCCTAATGAAGCAAACCGCTGGCAAATATTTGAACAAACCGCTGCCAAAAATGTTTTAACAAACCGTTGTCCCAATGAAGCAAACCGCTGGCTAATTTATGCTCAAACCGCTGGCAAATTAAAATGACAAACCGCTTTCTAAGAAAATACCAAACCGCTGCCAAGAAAATAAACCGCGAGAGTTTCATTTTATTAAACCACTGTCATGTATAAACCGCTACGAACCTATATGAAAAACCTTTATGGCACAAACTGCTATGGTTATAAACCGCTATAGAGGCAAATACCAAACCGCTGTCTAAACTTGGGACCACTAACAAACCGCTAGCAGTACAATTTTTTGTTTTCTTTCTAGAATTTGACCAAAAAAATGTATTGTCTTGTCCAAAACGCGGTTAAGAACACTAAAGCTTGACAAATAAGCTACAAAAGGTTCAAATAAGCTATTTTAATCACTAATAAGCCATGAAAACCCAAAGAAATAAGCTATGACCGGTTATAACAAGGAAAGTACAAGATCATTAACCACTAATAAGCCACTAAAAAGCTTATAAATAAGCTACGAACGTAAGCACACTACCCTCTCAAATAAGCCACAAAATCATTAACCAAAATGATAGAAGGGTTTTATGCAAGAGAGTTTCAAACTTTGTAAAAAATAAGCAAAACCAAATAAGCTAAGAGCTTATAAGCCAAAATAAGCTCAAAAAAGATTAAACCATAACCACAATCACCTATCTACCCGAGGCTCTGATACCACATGTAGGTAAGCTTGATAATCACTTACACTTCATGTTGAACACAAATTACTTGGAAGAATTCTAGAGAGAGGTTAGAGAGAGAAAGTAGAGAGAAAATAGAAGGATGTTACATTACTAGTGAAATGATAAATGAACAACCAACCCTCTTTTCCACTAAGGAAAATGGTTTATATACCCACACAAGTACATAACTAAATAAGACGTGTAGGCTTTTGACTTGGACCGGTCTCGGGTTTTGTTGGACCTTAAGTCAGTTACACATACGATACATAATTAACTAACGAGCCTGGTATTCTAATCTAGCCTATTACAACATTACATAAATGAATGACCGAGACCTAATATTCATAATGAATGAACTTCCTTGTTCGACTTAATATTTTGAGGCTAACAACTCCCCTTAGCCTAAACAAACCAATAACATTTGTAAAAGAAGGACAAAATGAGGCTCTCGAAAAATCAGCACCTGACGCGCTGGGTGACGTGTTAGCACGCTACTAGCGTGCTAGTGGGCTGTCAAACTTATTTTGCAAACACTCGAGGTACCCAAACACCCATTGATGAGGTGTCATTTATACACTTTTTCAGGGTCATCTAACCCTTTAAATCATGCAAGTATCTCTAAAAAATGTGCTTAACCATTTCTTTTTGTGTTTTTAGCACTTGGATGGCATTTGGAGGAAATACACGTGACTTGGGCTCATTTGGAGAAGAAACAGACAAGATTACAACTCTACACCAAAGTCGATGAAGTAAATATGTACAGTGGCTGGAGACGGCATCACAATAACTTGTGACGGTGTCAGATCATCAAAGAGATGGCATCAGGAAAATCAAGACGGTGTCAGAATGTAACCGACTTAAAGAAGCCTTAGAAGAGTCAGCGAAGCGACGACGTCATGATTATAAAGCCAAACCGTCGAGGCCTATTTTCTATATACAAACTCATAATTAGGGTTTTAAAGTGTTGAACTTGTGGGATACGAGAGTCATCATTAGAGTACGATTATCAGCAGTAGTTAGGTTGTTTTTAAGGTTCTCAAACCCTTTTGTAACCACCTAAAGTCCATGTTTTGATAAGTGAAGTTCTTTATCTTTTAATCTTTCAATATGTCTATGTGTTGTCTGATTAGTTATTGTTCTTCGCTTCTTCTTAACATGC
>BQNB010077291.1:0-26249 GCA_026074375.1 Tanacetum coccineum | reverse complement strand
CACTTACTTTTGTGAAATATTGTTAGGAGTACGACTAGTTTTTCTAAATGTCAAGATTGTCCTTGTCTCACGTAACGTCATATTATAGTAGTAACTTTCGTAAACACAGAAAATACAAAAAAAGAAAAAAAGTACTGACTTTACTTGAAAACTTTGCACGTATATCACTTTATAAAAATAACAAAACATAACTTACAAGCATTTATTTTTTTAACCAAAACTAAATTGCTTTAGAAGTATCGTTATGTTTTTATTACAAAAATAAATCATGTGAATAAAATTAATAAGCCGGTAAAGAATAACAAAAGAATGGAGGATGGAACGAAGGAAGAAGGGGGAGGAACGAGGGGGTTCATGAAAGGAATGAGAACATTTAGTTAAGGGAAAATTTCATTTCTAGCCCAAAAGACATCCTAAAAGCTCGCTGTAGATCTTAAAAAATGTTTTTTCAGTTCTAGACCAGGGCAACTTGGCATCGGGGCAACTTGGAAAGAATGTGTCATGTGTCCCGTATGTGTAAGGTATAAATACATCGGGCAACTACAAGTTTGGGGCGATTTGTACTTTGGGCATCTGGTCATTTAGTAATTTTACCCTAATATTTTAATTTTAAAAGTACTTACACCAAAGTACATTGTACATTGAGCTACTTGTACATTAGGGCAACCTAATTTAATTTTTTTTTGGCAACTAATTTTTGTCAATTCTTATTATTTGTAACTTTATAATGTTTGTATTTTATACAAAATATATTTTATAATGGGTATACACACATTGTTACTGTGTGTATTCTAAATCACTTCATCACCTCCGCTTTTCCATCTTCTCCTTCTTCTCCATCTTTTCCATCTTTAGTACGACTTTTCTTGTCATTTTCCGACGTTACTTTTCATCATCATTATAGCTGCAGGTTTAATAACCTCTAGCTCAAAATGTGGTATAACAGGGTACGTAATTTATTTTCTTTGTTTGAATTTATCATACGTATTATAGTTGCAGGTTTAATATACTTCTTGATGGTTGTATTATAGTAGTCAATTAGTTTTTTTTAAATTGATTATTGATTAAGGTTTGAAAATAAGGATGTTATCCTGATGTTTACTTCATTTATCCAGAAGTTCCATCAAAAATAGCTTAACATCATTATTACTCCCTTTTAGTGATTATTTTGGTTTTTTTGTTGTTGAGGTTAATTATTTAGTTCTTTAACTTTATTTGTTTTTCTTTTATTTCAGGACTTTGAATCAAAAGTGATCATTAGGAGTAAATTGAACTATTTTTGGTTAATACACCAAAAGTTAGATGCTAATCGGCGAAACTTGTTTAGGACTAGTTGTTTCGGGCGTTGGTTGGATCTATTGATTTTGGACCATGAACCACAACTCATAGATTATATGCTACGAAAACAACATAAAGTCGATGATTCTCATAATGATATGCCCCTCATTTATTATGTTGAAGGTCATAGTTTACATTTTGATCGTCCAGAGTTTGCGCTTATTACTGGTTTGCCTTTTGGCCCAATAAGCTTTGCTTTATATACTTCTGGTGAGCTAAAGTAAAGTTTTCCCGCATAAGCTAGGTTTAACTGTAACCATCTTAGATGTTATTGGTGTTATTGAGGATGATAAGAAATTTGGGAACCTAGATGATGAAGACTCCATACGTCTTTGCCTTATTTTAGCTTTAGATGTTATCTTTATGGGTCGGTTGTTGACATGCCCGGTGAATGATACTTTGTTCTGATTGGTTGAAAATCTAGAAGATTGGAATTGTTTTCTATGAGGTGGGCACATATGGACACATTTATACGACCAAATTAGGAATGTAATACAAAAGCACAGTTATGAGCACTATTTTGGATTGAAGAAAGATCGCATGTATGTTCCTACATATACGTTGTCTGGCTTTGTTTTTGCTTTTCAGGTAAACTTCATAAAGATATATTTTAATATATTTAGATATAAGTTGTATTTCCCTTGTTAAATCTTTAATGCAGATATAAGTTTGTAACTATACGTTGTTATATTATTTAGGCTTGGATCTTTGAGTCATTTGAAAGATGTAATGGTTGGTGGATTAAAGATCCAAAAGTTATACCAAGAGCACTTGGGTGGTTGAAAAAGTCTATCTTTCAAAAATGTGATTGTCGTTACCTTTTTGCAAATGTTAGTTCTTATACCTATAAATAACATTAATAATAATTTAAATGGTATTTGATTAGTAGATCTCATATAGGAGTCGGGGATAACTACTGATATCAAACCTACTTTAGCTGAGTATGATTCATCATGGTGGATATGTAGCCAAGTTTATTTTCGAGAACACGTTCCAAAGTCTCTGGTCGTACAACATCATAGCCTTTTTGAAACATATCTTTCAAAGTTAGAGAAGTCACAAAAACGTGCGCATGCAAGTTGCAGAGTATCATCTAGTTTTTGCACGACTGATATCACTACTAATAAAAAATGGCTTAAGGATGAAGTTATTAGTGACCTAAATGTCCGTGTATTCAAACTTGAGACAATTATTCAGGTTCTTGCACGTGAAAGAAATAAAGAATATGGGGTATAGTTTATTAGTTTTTTAATTACTTGATTTTACATATGACATTATTTGTAATTTTGTTCTAAAATATAATATCTTTTTATGTCAGGTGTTGCATTTTAATGAGGAATTTTCCAGTTTGGGTCGTGACTTTATTGATTCATTGAATATCTTATTCCATGATTTGAACAAGCCACACGATTCAGATGAAGATATTTCTAATGTAATAAACATAAACCTTTTTATTTTTTAATTATTATATTTGACAATATCTAATGTAGATTGCCTTCTTATTTATAGGATTATCTTGTTGAAGATGAATTGAGATTGTGTTAGGAAGACCAAGAAAGCATGCATTTGGAATAGGAAAAAAACATTATAGAGGAGCAAAGGTTTAGGATGGAAGAGGCTAATAGGATGAGGTTGGAAGAAGACAAAATGTTGCAGATTGCGGTAGTAAAGAAACAAAATCGCCATGAGTTTATGAATTCAACTCATGTGACGACTATATTGGCAAAGTTAACACCTAGCAAGGGGAATCATGTTGATTATGTGACTAGGAAAACCAATCCGAAAGTAAGTTGGGTTAAGATAAATAAATGCCGGCAAAGCCTAAATGATCCATCTTTGGCGGAATTGCTTAAAAAAGTTAAACCATGGGTTGAGGTATAATATTTTAGTATTATGTTTCACGATTACTTGTTTCATTCAATCATGTGTAGCAGCTTATATGCTTAAAATATTTTTGTAGGATGTTTCACGTTTTTTTCGTTCATTAGACACAGTTTGGTTGACTCCGAATATTGAACAATTTATTAGTCAACCAGGGCAGCTTAAGTGTAAGTTTCCATGGAGCGAAGATTATACTGTTGTTCGGCATTTCTGGCTTGCATTAGCTTGCTTAGACCCTAGTCGAAAAGGTTGGCTAAGTGAAGAGGTTAGTATTAATCTAAAAAACAAATTAAACTTTTTTTTAGAATAAACTTAGACCCTAGTCGAAAAGGTTGGCTAATTGTTTCTCTCATTAACAGCACATAGACTTGTGGGTCGATTATATGTGGCATGGGAGACCTGAGAATGCTAACTGGGCCATGGTCAGTTGTTACTTTGTTCAGATACTTCTGCAAAACAGCACGCCCTTGTTTTATACCAGCGGTGATAAGTATGCCACTCCATGGAGCGATGTTGATCAGGTAATAGGTTAAAAGGAAAATAATCCATTCAAACATGGTAAACTTTGTAGGTTTATTTTCCAATTAATGAAACAGCGCAACATTGGTGTCTTGCCCAATTAGATATACTGTCTGGATTGGTCACTTTCTATGATAGCGGATACACGTATGACTATGAGTGGCACGACTGGTATGTCCGGGTTCGGGAATGTTTACAGGTATAGTTTATATTTTAATTTTGTTTGTTTTTATGATATGGTTTAGTCCTTTATGGTTTATTATACAAATTCAGCAATACCCATGGGGAAACTAATGTCTACACTTCCTTAGATACCACCACTTAACACTTCTGCATTGCCAATTGATTTTCAACTAAGTTCAGTTCCATTGCATTTGTTTGCAACTAATTACATTTCAAGTAAGTACAATTCCCACATTAGCATTGGTTATTGAATTAAGTAAGTAAAATTCCCACATTTTTATTGGCCAGGAAAGGTTTGACCTGTTAAACATCTCTGCCAAACTCATTTCACTCCTTCTAATCACAATTAATTCTTGTTGGCATTTTCTATTTATGTCAAATGACCCCACTATTCACACATTCACCTATCAATTAATTCTTTATATATTGGTGCACTACCCACCCTTTTTCATAACACATTCCATTAAAAAAGTCTTTATATACACAAACTAAAGAAACCACACTGTAATGTCTCAGCTTGCTCGCCTTGCAATTTCTGCAAACTCTGTTCTTGTGAAAGACATGATGGTTAAGTTGTTTGAGGTTGACAATGAAAGGGATTTTAGGATAGTTAGGGAAACTTATGCAATGTGCCTTGAGTTGAATGTTCGTTGTGAAGAGAGGCGAGAGCAAATGATTAAGATGCAAAGCTTTTTGCACGTTTCAACTCTTCTTGCTGAGTCTTACAATTTGCTTAAAGAGCTTCAGAATTATGAGTTGGAGAAATGTAGGGAGTTGATGAAATCAATAAGTGAAACTCAACTCAAAGTCTTAAAGAAAATCTCTTTCATTGCTAAGATTCGCCGTCAGTAATGATCCAGTCTTGTTATGTTTGCTGCTCACTATCATCTTCTGTCAAAGTCTTCTTTTGTGTTGTAGTTGTTAATGTTGTAGTCTTATGGTGTCCTTCATGTTAACTTGTTATGGTTATCTTATTAGCAATGAAACAATTTGCAGTTTTCAATCTTATTTGCTGTCTTGATTATTCTTTTCATACAAAGGAAACAAAAACTAAAATTACTAAATGAGTAACTGCATAGACTTGCAGTTTTGAAGTAACATCATAGGATAAAGTTAACTTCTCCTGAACTATATTTTAATGCAGAAATTATCAATGTATTTAGGTCTGTATGTTTGACATACATTACTTTACGTTCTCATACAGGAACGCCTTCCCGTTATTCTAGAAGGCGCTAAAGTATTTGATAAGAAAGGAATAAATCAAAGTGATTATTGCATTAGGTTTAAGCTTGCGGATAGTGTTCCTAAACAGGGTGGTATATTTGGTGATTGTGGTGTGTGGGTTTGTATCTTTTTATATCGTTTGTCGCATGGCTTATCTTTGGATGTTGAAGATCCTGTTAACGTTGCGCTGGCATATCGTGAGAAGATGGTTCGTTTTTATTTTTCTCACAAAATTTCTACATGTTAATTCATTTGTAATTTGAATATTTTGACTAATATTTTATATTAGTGACTTTATTTTTGTGACTAATTTTTGACTATTTTGATCTTACTGTATTGTTACTGAAAACGAACACAGAAACACAATTGTTAATCAAACTATGTGAAACAACAACCTAGAGCTTTTTAAAAGTAACAACAACCTAGAGTGTTTTAATCAAGCTAGAATGACAGTTTCCAAGTTTAATACATAAACATAACAAAATAACCAAACAAGGATATGTAACCTTTCATGAAACATCTTTGAAATACTTAATAGTAATAACAACCTAGAGTTTTTTATGATCCTTAACTGATTCTCAGAGAAGGCTACATAAATTCAACCGTTGTGTGTATATTGTTTCTCAAGGGGCTTGTCTTTTGAGTTTTTATACACGTAACCTTTTGTAAACAGTTATGGCTTTTTCGTTTATTATCAAAGTGTTACCCAAAGCCCACTAAAATGAAGCCCATGTCGTTAATTTTAAGAAGCCTACAACATATAATTACCAACACCGGGCTTAATGGTAACATCTTAAGATATTTTGTTTACTAGTAATTATCATTAATTTGATTTGATTATTAACCGGCTGATCTGTACCCTTTGGAATCATTTGCAATGATGGTTCCCGAGGTGAGATTTCCAACACATAACAAGTCTTTATATATAACTTACAGTTACCCTAACCACACCAAATACTACAACTATAGTTAACCCAATATCTAAACTTGTATCTTATCATATTTTTCAATGGCATCTTCTAGTACATCAG
Organism: Tanacetum coccineum; assembly: GCA_026074375.1. NCBI lineage: Eukaryota > Viridiplantae > Streptophyta > Magnoliopsida > Asterales > Asteraceae > Tanacetum > Tanacetum coccineum. Next base: position 20,073 of record BQNB010077291.1, on the reverse strand, counting down.
GTACATCAAGGGCTGTTGTCGTGCGTGCTCTGGATGAGTTAGTTGTTGTAAGCGGTGAGACTAAGCTCCCCAACTTTCTTTTTCTTGCAACAAGTTGCAGAAGCCAAAGCTTTTGCGAAATTGATCCGTGAAAAAGCTGATAATGCTAGAGCTTGTTTAGCCAAGCTGGTTGTTATGATAAGAGAGTTGGAGGCCATAGATGTGAGTTTGATGGGTTTTGATATCTTGGATTGTTTGAAGCAAAGCAAAGAGCTTGAAAACATTACGCTTAAAGCCTTATCAGACTTGATTGCTCATGCAGAGGAAGCTATCCACTTGAAGGAAGGACACGTGGATTTCATGGACTTAGAGATTGACCATTAATAGGCAAGTTGTATGTTGTGTCTTTTGGTATGTTGATGATGTTTTTAGTTTATTTTGTGTTTTGAATCTTGAAGTTGTGGTTTATCTTGTTATGGGTATATGGTAAACCTCTATTTATGAAGTTGTAATGATGAATATTATGCATGAATGGTAAAAACACCAATCTTATCTAAGAATTGAATGCCACTGTTATAATGGATTTTGTGTTTATTTGCATCTACTTATGGGGTGTATAGGCTGGTTGAGTTTATTGTTTTTGCAGGTTAAGGTGTGTTTGGATTTTGGGCAACTGAAACAACATAAGCTCATAAGCCCAAAAACAAGCATAAACAAACACCCATTTAGACAAACTCCTTGTTTGATTATTTGTTTCCGTGACTGATATAAGCTGTTTAAAACAAGCATGTCAAAGTTAATCTTGTTTCTAAAACAATAAAACACGCAAGCTGTTTAAATAAGTGGATGCATCTTGATAGTATCTTACTATCCTTTTTTCCGTGACTGATAGTATTGACTTGATAGTTGATGGTTGATACTTGATAGTATTAGGTACGTATCTTACTATCCTTGTCGATTTCAGAAGTTGATTGAAAATTATATCAGTTGTAATTGTTAGCATTACAATCTTGAGCTATGAAATGCATAGGGGATGCATGATCCAGTTCTTTCATAGGTTCAGTTTGATTGCCTTGTTTATGTGTCTGAAGTTCCCCTACTGAGTTTTTGTCTAAAGATGGGGTGGTTTATCTTGTAATGGTATATGGTAAACCTCTGTTTATGAAGTTGTAATGATGAATATTCTGTTTGCAATTATGCAGAAATAATTTAGTATACATATGCAAAAAAGGAATGACAAAATTTGCATACATAATCATTTCATTATCACAAAAGGATTACAATCAACATTACAGGGTTCAAAGTGTTGGGAATTAAAGGGCTTCTACAAGTTTATACTGCTGGAAGGACTTAGTGCTGCTATTGAAGATTGAAGAATATAAACTAAGTCATTAGTACTGCCAATTGTAGTATTAGTACTGCTGGTTACAGTTAGTACTACCAGTACTAAAAGATAGTTACTTAGTACTGCTAGCTTTGTATTAGTACTGTTAGTATAGAATGATTAGTACTGCTTAAGTGATATGCATGAGATATATTAGGAATAGATATGCATGATCACTTAACGCGTTTTGTAAGCTCATTAGGGTTTCCTTGGTGTATAAAAGGAACCCTACGGCACTAGTTAGATATACAAGTTTCACAAATATTAATAGTTAGTAATCTATAATCTAGCAGATTAATAGTAATCAAAGTTCTGTTTTATTCATTGTTCTTCTTAGCAATATAAGTTAGTTTCCACATAGCTTATATTGTTCATAGTCATTTTTTCTCTTCTAGTTAGTTTGGATCTATCCAGATTGGCTACCACCCTTAAACAGGCTAGAAAGATCTATTAAGTCTGGGATCTACACAAAGCTTGAATACAAACATAGAAACTACAATCACCCACATGATAACCACAAGTTTCCTATAGAAACCTACACTTGATTTGCTTTCTTTCAACTCCATTTGCAAGGCCAAACTTGCTTTTCCAAAGTTGACTTTTGAAAGTCAAACCCCCTTTCCATTTCTCTTATCCTGCATTTATCAGCAGTGATCTTTGTTTGATGTAAATTAACCTTTTGTATCAACTTGAAAACCTCTTGTTTGTAGTACTCACTTGGTAACTCAGGATCAACCCAATAAAACGTCTTACACTTTGAACCCTACAAAAAAACAAAATAATGATAAATTAGAGTAGCATTAACCAGATACAATAATAACCATAATAACTTATATACTCTATAGTAATTAATACATCCCAGAAAACGTCTCATAGGATGAGCAATTATTTTTGCAGTTTGTAGAATAACTGGTTCCTCACATTCACAATTGGTTGGAGGTGAACTACGGCGGTAGGTTCGATTAGATGACGATGAAGACATTTTGGGTGTGGAATCGTTTGGGGGTAGATTATGAAAAAGAAAACTGAATGTAACTGAGTCCTGTTCTTAGATTAGGAAATTCATTTTGGTATAAAAGTACAGGGACCAAAATGGTAATTAACTTAAAGTATATTGGACCACATACCAAACCTCACATACTTTACCAGAACCCCACTTCAGATCCCCCATCTCTTTGTCATCTACTAGCACTTTTCGATCATAACAAAGACATCCCTTGTCTTTTAACCACAAATGGCAAATAAGAAGAATATGTCAGTGATCAATGAAGGTATGTTGGATTTTGCCCCCTATTTAGTTGCCTTGATTGTTTATTGTCAGAATATATATTTAATATTGTATATTTTTAATATTAAAATTAGGGTTTTCTATTTTTAAAATTGATATTAGGTTTATTTTATTATTCACTTGTAATTAGAGTTTTGTTTTAATTTAATTAAATTTAGGGTTTAGTTGTTATTTAAATGGGTTTTAATAAATTTATGATTAAGGTTTTCTAAATATTGTCTTTGATTCTAATATTACAGATGATATGCCTATCCTAGATGAAGTTGTCTTTAAAATACACAAAACGGCTATTTTGAGTTTGATCCTCTAAGGTATGTTAATGGGATAGTTTCTAGTGTTTCTGCATTCACTTGTGATAGGCATATATTCCCTACATGCCTAGATTGGATTTCGTCAAAGATAACTGAAAACAAATGGGCTTTGTTCTATTGTTTACCAAACAAATCACTCGAAGAAGGTTTGAAGTTAATCCACACTGATAATGATGTCCATTCATTCTTTGCTGATGCTAAAAGCCATGGTAAAATTCACTTGTATATTGCTCATAAGAAATAGGAGTTAGGGAGGTATTCTTTTAGAAACATGGTTTGGTTAGAAGAGGATGTTGTCTTGCGTTGCTTGAGTTCAACTCCATTTAGCACTATGATTAAAAGGAAGTGTGGTAACACAAGTAAGGAGGGTAGAAAGAAAAAGGTCAATTCTGAAATGGTTGATGATGAGCCTTTAGTTAGAAAAAAGATTAAGACAAGTCCCAAGGGGAAGGAAAAAATGTTTGGTTGTTGTTACCAATTCCCTGACTCACCCCTAAGGAAAGTAAGGTTGTTATTACCAATTACAAAAAAGCCATTATTCAGGGAAAAGCTAAAATGGTTGAGGTTGAGGATGTTGGTCTTGTTCAAGAGAAAGCGGATGTGGGAAAGAAAGAGGGTGTTGGAAGAAAGGTTCAGGGAGCAACTGGGAAGGTGTGTCAACTAACTTGATGATTTTTTTCAATTCTAGTTGAATATCGGTGTTGCCGTTACTTACTTTAAATTGTTTTTTAAATCAAAATGCAGGTATAGTATTTCTAATAGACAAGCATGTTTTCACATCTATGTTGGTAGTTGATTAGTTCAAGATTTTGACAACAATTTGAACTATGTAATGTGCTTGGTTTGTTGGCTTTGATGTTAAACACTTGTAGGATCTAACAAGACAATTTATTAAGTATTGTAATATTTAGGGTGTATTGCTATATGTTTCCGCTTCAAGACAAATTGTTATTATTTGGATAGACCAACAATGCTAAATGAAGCGATATTTAGGGTGTATTGCTATATGTTTCCGCTTCATCCGTCACATGAGGCTACTGCTATATGTTTCCGCTTCATCGGTCACATGAGGTTATATATCTTAGTAAATGACCATACACACTCATGTCGTTTTTATATTTAAGAAATGTAAAAGATGTCAACAATTTATCTAGGCTCATATCCTATTATTTAAGTAAGGGAGTAATTAACTACTGAAAGCCCATATAAAATAATATCACAAAAGTTGATAAGTACAAGTTTATACCATTACACAAGTACACAACTTCTAATTACCACTATAACCAAGCACACAATTTCTACTTACCACCATGTAAACTTGTAAAGAATATAAGTACAAGTTCATAAGATTACACAAGTACAGAAACAACTATGGCTGATTTTTCAATATCATCAAACTCTTGTTCAAACCCTATTTATGGTTATTTTGCTAGGTACTAAACCATCTTTTGTTTATACATTGTTACTTTCTTTATACATTGTTAATTTATTTATAAGTTCATCTATATTTTCTTACAGGACAAATGAATTACTTGAAAATTATTGTGTGTTTGAAGTTAAGTATGATGGTGTTTCATGCAATACCCTTTAAGGTATGAACAAGGCAAGAACTTAACTCTAAAGGTAGCTAAGTCAAACAGGATGATTTTCTCAAAAATGCTAGATATGTTGTCCTACAAACTAGAATGTGAGATTTGGGAAATCTTTTATTGTTCTCCTAGATGTAGACTAGAAGAAGGTTTAACAATTAATATTACACCTACATGATGAGTGGGTATGTACCTTCAACGGGTAATACGGATGGTTTTTCTTCGATTTTGTGCCTCCAAAAGTATTCAAGGATCCATTCACGATAGGCTAGGGCTGTTTGTAGAGGGTCTTTGACTGTCAATGGTAGTTTACGGCTCAATCTGTATAAAAAATACACACCCATACACCACAGTCCCCGTATAGGTTTGCTTGCTCAACAACCTTTGAAAACATGTATTTGATCTCATATGACTCAACTGATATGCCCTTGCTCTTTAAAACACCATGCTGGTTTAGATACAAGGTAAGCTGTTGTGGCAAGTTTCTCTTCATTGTTCGCCACCATGGTCTCCTATTTCCGCAGACAGAACCAAGACTATCATAAAACGTAACAACTCCATTAGAGATATGAAGCTCGGCTAGACACCAGTGCTTCTTTGGTTCATTGACAGAAAAATACACCTATTTAAAAATATAAAGTTATATATTTTGGAACGAGTAATGTGACAGTTATATAAGTAAAAATTATAGACAAACAACCTTCTTAACATCTGACCACGCCACTGGATACCTTACGCCATTGAAATAATAGTCAGGCATTGTTCCACCTAGTATGGATGGTGAAAAATTTAGGGCTTACCTTGCCAATCTGCGCACGTTCTCTAAATACCACATTAGATCGACCCATAAATCAAGGTGTTGTGCAGGGAAAAAAATTAAATTAACTCACCAGTTAAGTATAATTACATTAGATACATATGCATAATAAGATTAATTTACTTACACTGTCATGCAACCAGCCGTCTTTTGCTGAGTCTAGACAGGCTAAACCTAACCAGAAAGCTCGAGTAACTGCAATGTCTTGATAGCCCCATGGAAACCGATATTCTGGAGGGTCTTGCATTTTTATAAATTTAGCAAAACCATCAGGCAGAGTTACCTTCTCCTTTTTGCAATTATGTGGTCTTGACAGTTGCTAAAAAAATTAACATTCATTATAATGAACAAAATGTAAATGCTTTGTTAAATTTGATAAAAAGTTGAGTCAAACCTCTACAAACACTTCTAATGTCATTAATTCATTAATTGACCTAATTTTTGGCGCTCCATACACATCCTGTAAAATAATTTTCAATAAGTGTAAGACAAATTTGAAATTAGGATTGTTAAACTAGGAAAGAATTATGTGTTTAGATGTACTGTACCTCTTCAAAATCAGGGGCCGCAATGAAATCCCCGTTGACACTCTGGGATCTTGTTTTTGGTGGGGTTGTAGTAGTACTTGCTTGTTGACCATACGGAGAATCGAGTGACATAGTCAGCCTACTCTTTCTTTATTTAATAGACCTTAACACATAGTTTCTTTCAAAACCACGCTTCTTCCTCTTTGGTTTGACATTGGAAAAAACACTGGCTAAGCAAGGTTTGTAATCATCTTTAACCACATTGATGTACTACGACTTGTTTACTATTTCATGCTAATATTCAATCTACTTTATAGTTAGGTCGAATAGAAAGATAACGAAGTACAAGTACAAGTCTAACCAAGTCACAAAATGAAGATACCTTTACATTTTCTAAAAACACAGTAGTTTTATCTTCTTGCTCATTAATAAAGGCATCAACATGTTGTTTTAAATAAAAAACCGGTGGTGGTCTTTGACCTATCAATTTCTACATCTCATACATTAACTCGATTTCATCTCAAAGAATACTTAGTCTGGATGCTTTTCCTCGTGCTCTTCCTCGTTTCAAGACAGGACATGGTAGTCATCCCGTCAATATTCCAATCGCTGAAATATTTACTTATATAATTAGGAACATAAAAGGATTAAACTGTAAGAAAGGTAATTTAAATTTTAAATATATAATATATATAATACAACCACATACATACAAGAACATGAATATCACCTGTTGATGGTGATTCAGTTACAGCTACAAAACTCACAATAGCATATATGTTGTGAGGACATCAAATCTCGGATTATCTTCGCCAGAATCCAATGCTTTTATTAGAACGTCAAATGTGGAAGGCGCACGTTAAGAATAAGTATACTAATTCTTCCCATATGCATTGTCAATTACCATACCATCACACGCGACTTTGCCATTATCCATATCAGTAAGAGAGCATGTTGACTGTAAAAGAAAACATATAATTCATTTGTCAAAAACTAATAACAGTAAAAAGATAAATGAGATAATTTAAAAACGTTAATATGAAATAGGTTGATATGAACCATGGGATCATTAGCCGAACCACCAAATACTTGGTTGGCAGAATTAGAATAATCGTTGAGGGGCAATCATTCTTCCTACCAAATTGACATCCCAATACCATCACCGCAGCTTCACCATATCAATAATCAACAGGACAGAAGATGACTGACAGCAATACATAAAATATAATTCGTTGCTAGACAACAATTATACAAGTAACAAATAAAAAATGGGATATATTAAAACTATCTAATATGATATAGGTTGATGCGAACCATGGGATCATTAGACGAAACACCGAATCCTTGGATGACAGCAGTATGAAGAACGATACCGATATCATGGTTTCCATCTGCATTGCCAATTGGCATACCATCACCCGGCAACTTCGCCATTATCAATATCAGCAGGACATGATGATTACTGCAATTCATAAAATTTAATTCATTGCGGACACAGTTATACAAGATAAAAAAAAAAAAACTGGGATAGTTTAAAACTATCTAATATGATAATAATTTTGAGCGAACCATGGATCATTTAGACAACCACCTAATCCTCGATGACAAAATAGAAGACCGATTCCAATATCATGGTTTCCATCTGCATTGCCAATTGGCATACCATCACCGGCAACTTCGACATTATCCATATCAGGACGAGAGCATGTTGACTGTAAATCAAAAATTAGAATTCGGTGACGACGAACATTATACAAGTAACAATTAAAGAGGGTATCTTTAAAAACTAAATTATAATATAATTTAGATTGATACAAACTATGGGATCTTTAGACGAACCACCATTTCCTTTGTTGACAACAATTTGATTCACAAGTCTCTCTAGCTTTGCAATTCTTTCATCATCAACCTTAACCGACGCAACTTCCTTTCTAAGAGCACGAATTTCAGCAAAAATTTCAGCCATTGTGGGCTGTTTATCTTTGTCAGTAACAGGATTTCTAGCACATCCATCTAAATCCAAAAAAGCTGATCATTTAAACTTTCATGAGAATTGGCTGACAAAAAACAGAATTTGGCTAGGACATACCTATGATTGAATAATCAACATAATTGACGACACCGCACCAATCATCTGGAAACATTCCATGTCTACATCAACAAACTATTGATACAAATTAATACTTGCAATAAACCATGATTCCCATTTGTGTCTGAAGAGTTGCATAAAGCTCCAAAATAGGGATTTTTGATTGGAAATTTGGACTCCTAAGAAATTAATTACCAAAAGTCTTAACTAAACATTTTAAATACAAATAATACATTATTTAAATAAAGATACATGCTGCTTACCGGAGTCCAAAAGTCGATAAGTCATTTTCTCAAACTTGTACATTTTACCAGCAATACCACGCGTAACACATTAATCCTTTTTTTCCGACCACCATATTATCCTTTTTTGGGTAACACTCCAAAATTCATATCTAAACACAGGGTAATTCACGAAATTAGCTGCTTTTTTATAAAAAACATACATACTTATACAGATAAATAATAAAATGAAAGTTTTATTAAATGAAAGTTATTAAATGACCTAATGTACAAAATTTGTAACAATAAAAGGATTAAAGTATTAGGAATAGTAACCTTGAAAGCCCAAGAAAAACCATATAGATTATATGTGGGATTGTAATCTTCTTCTTCTGTTTCAAATGATGTTCCCGATATATAGCTACAACATTCGCAATCCTTTTATAAAAAAATTCCTACATGTATTCACCCCAAGGATAATCATCCCACTTATCAAAATCCTCTACCAAAGATACTAAATGCTTAGGGACGCAATTCCTGTCCTCCTTACCCATAAATACCAACTCATCAACAATAAGGAGACAAACCCTTACCACATCCATGTCAGACTTACTTTCTTTACACCTTTTTTTGTTATTTTTCAGGAAAGACACGTTGGCAAAAAGGACAAGATTTGGTATGTTTTTCTGACACAATACCAAATCGAAAACCAGTGATTAAACAAAACTCTTTTCGCCCAAACTGTAACTAGTGATCGCCAATATGGAAGATCATTGGGGGACAATCAAAAGAAATCTTAGATACATGTACCTAATGTTGCAAGACATAATGCATCAAATGGTTATCATTGTCGTGCGACAGAATATCCAACCAACGCTCAAAAATAGTTCTTCTAAATAACCTTTCACGATTAGGATTACTTTCCAAAAGAAGTTTAATTTCTTCAAGCAACTTAACACTAGACAACACAGGTTTGTTACATCATACAACTGGTTTAGATTGCAAACATATCAAAATCAATAACGAGGGTGAGCGTGGAGGGTATACATTGTGTTAATGGGTTAGGGTTCAGAGATGGTAAAACAGGATGTGATCATGGTGTTAGGTGTGTGTTTTAATTTGAGGGTGACAGGTAGAAGAAGAAGAGTTTGGTGTGTGTTTTTTATTTAGTGCGTGTGTATTTTTGTGTATACTAAAAAAACAAAAATATTAATTACAAAAAGTAATATTATAAAATTGGTTGCCCTGAAGTATAAGTTGTCCATAAGTACAAGTTGCACATATTTATAAATAAAGTGTATGGGTAAAAACACCAAAAAACCAGTCGCCCTATTTTTAGATGCCCAAAAAGTACTAGTTTCTCTAAAAACATTAAAGTACATATAACTTACACATACTTTACAAATACCTTACACATTTTGTCCTATATTTATTATAATGGACACATGGTCATTCTTCCTAAGTTGCCCCTGATGGCCAAGTTGCCTGATGTCTAGAAATGGAAAAACATTTTTGAAGATCTAGAATGACCTTTTAGGATGTGTTTTGGGCTAGAAATGGAATTTTCCCTTTATTTAAAGGTATTTTTTCATTACGAATGTATTGCAAATTTTGCCATATGTTATGAAAAAAAAATCATTTTTTTTATGAAAATAATGTCATATTTCGTAAAGGCGCAAATGATAATTCACATTTAAAACGAGGATAACCTCGTCATTTAAAATATTTTTCTAGTTACAGTAACGGGATGTGGTCGATGTATTACCCAAACAATCGGGCATCGAATGTTTCGGAAATAAATACTACGTTGTTATCAGAATACGATTTATTATTTGTGTATAGGGCCTATTGTCTGCAACATGACTTCAACATTTCACTTTCAGTTTAGCATTGAATTCTAGTGACTACTGACCATAGGCAACTTGTGAATTGATGATTTTTGTTTCCAAACATCAAAGAGAAAGAATATGCCCCATACGTCTCGTTACTAAATTGTTCCATGAGCAAAAGTATCAAATTTGGCAATTAGTTTGTTCACACTTTAATTATTCATTATGGTTAAATTTCTGGCTAAGGAGTAGCTAAATGTCACGAGCCAATTCTGAAAAGGGTCAGGTAGCTGTGGATTAATGCGAGGGTTCTTGGTTTATTCATGTTGATCTTGTTAGAGTACCCCCAACGATAAGGATATAATACGAGCTACGGTATATATGACTCGATATGACACTACACTGGTAAGGAGTTGGGTCCGCTCCCCTGATGAGTCCAAGGCATGATGAAACCAATGAACCTCTATTATACACGGGATAGATGGTTGGTCTTTATTGTTAGATGAGTCACTGGCCAATGAATCGTCTAACACTTATCGATGTAAGAACGTCACGCGTGATCGAAATAATGACTCCGTGACAAGTGGCATCAGAGCCACGTCCGACCGAGGCGGACCAAAACAGAATCGTTTAAGTTGTTCTACCAAAAAGTTCTTAAAGGTGTTGGTTGTTTGAAGGTGGTGGGAGTGAGTTCCCGGGATGTTGAAGAGTTAATATAATATTGTGTAAAGGTTCACAATATCGCATTCGATGGAAGACAAAGAGACTAATGGACTAATCCAAACGGGGATGACGAGTGGCTGCACGTTGGATCTTAAGTCGCCAGAAAGAGTAATGGAATAATCCAAGGTAGAGTGTAGTCGCTACATCGCGTAGTGACTCCAATGAGTTGAAGTGGAATGCCCTTTTAGCCATGAAGCCAGAGTAAAGCCAAATCATTGAGGGGAGTCGTTTGTTGGTGAGAATGACCATGCACGAGGTCGTCATGAATTTGTGATGGGAGAATGTCACGAGCCAAATTCTAAATGGTCGTATTCTGCTTGGAAGCGTGCATGATTGCGAGTGTTCCTAGTTTATTCTTTTTGGAGTACCCCAACGATAAAGGTGTATTACGTGCCACGAGTAGATGACTCGATATGGCATTACACTGGTAGAGAGTTTTATTATACGTGGGATGAATGGTTGATCTTTTTCAATGTAAAGACGCCACGCGAGTTGAAACAATAACTCCATGACATAAAACCTTTAAATCATAGCCTTTTAATAAATTTCTGGCGGAATGATGGAAAGGGGAACAAATTGGCATCTAAAAATTGACAATTTTTGGTAGGTAAACATTCATAATTGCATGATCATTTTGTCACTAAAGTTTCACATTCACATGTGGGAGAAGGAACGTACAAGGTTAAATATTGTGCATGAATTCACCAAAAAAAACTTTAATAAACGGTGAAAGTGAAACTTTAGTGACATAGAGCAAACTTTCAACAAGATCTTGTAAGTGATCATAGCAAAGTGATCCTTATAAATGGATAGGAAGGAGACGGACTTTCTAATGCTAGAGTGCGTTGGAATCTCGATTGACACGAATACCATGATGATTTAATTAGGCGCAATGTTTTAAAATCGGGTCTTCTAATAGACACGGTTGAGTCAAGGGTCTCGATTCAACGGTTGGATTGTCGGGTAAATCAGCCGGTCTTCCAAAACAAAAACAAAAAAATATTTGCAAAGATTAGAAAAAAGTATGTATATAAATCATGAAATATTTCATATATTAAGCATAAAAAACTTTTTATAAATATACACATTCAGGACAAAACGAAGTCGTTTTGACTTAGGGACACTGCTACAGTAACGAGGCTCCCTTTTTAGGCCAAATAACCCGAATTTTAGTTTTTTTTTTTTTTTAAATTTGTATGCACAAAAGTAGGAGGAAAAAAAATGATTACAAAGTTCCCGTTTATTCAGATAAAAAAATACCGCGAAACATCTGTCGATACCTAATAACTTATAAATTAATCGATTGGTCACAAACGTAACAAACCCATTATATTAAAAAAAATCATATTAGAAAAAAAAAAACCAACGCTTTATACATGAGGGGGGGGGGGCCCAAACATGAGCCATTTTAAAAAAATTATTACTAAAATTTCGCATAAAACTCTGCCCAAAGTTAAAAAAAAAGAAAATAGCCAAAATTAGCTGAAATTGGCCCAAAGAAAAAAAAAATACAAAAACAGGGTCCCTCACTTTTAATATTTACGATTTTTTTACACAAAAATCCCGTAAAAAATTACCAAAAAAAATACACGTCAAGGTTTTTATTGTTCACAAATTTTTTCATTTCATCGGCCCAAACAAAAAGATATCGACCGTGTCCCTATAAAAAGAGAAAATAATTCGGGGAAAATTAACCCGTACCAACGCAAAAAAAAATTTCCTGAATCGTACAAAAAAGGGAAATATCCGGGCCACCTGATACAGTAACGGGCTCACATTTTTGGGCCAAAGCCGATTTTAGTTTTTTTTTTTATTTTTTATTTAAATTTGTCATGCACATGAAGTAGCGAGGGGAAAAAATATACAAGAAGTTCCGATGTTATTTCAGATAAAAAATACACGCGGAAAATCTTGATACCTAAATAACTTTAAAATTAATCGATAGTGGTTCACCAAAAAGTATAACCGCGACTTATATTAAAAAAAAGGGCCATATATTAGTAAAAAAACACTCTTTAAACATGAGGCCCAACAAATAGCCATTTAAAAAAATATTATTACTAAAAAATATACACTTTTGTCTACAAATAGCTTAAAATTCGCCATAAAATGGTGGCCCAAAATCTGGCCGAAATAAAAAAAAAAAAACTAGCCCAAAATTAGACGAAATCTGGCCAAGTAAAAAAATACAATGTGGTCCTCAACTATTAACTATTTACGATTTTTCTACGCAAAAACGACTCCGGCTCAAAAACCCCCCTTAACAAAAAAAAAACCCCGGTAAAGTTTTTATTGTCGCAAATTTTTTAGCACTCGCATGTCGGCCCAAATAAGATACCCCCCCGCCCTCTCACCGTCCCATATCTCAAATGAAATATTCGGGACAAAATTCTCCCGTCCCAACGCAAAATTTTTTTTCCGAATGATTTCTCGTGCTATACTCTCAAAAGAAAGTGTGTGTGTGAAAAAATAGCCAAAAAAAAACCAAGCTCTCTCTCTCGCTGCACAGAAAATGTGGCACACTATATAGAGATAATGAGAACTCTCTCGCTCTCAAAAACGGATCCTCACTCCTTTATAACTATTTATGATTTTCTTACACAAAGATATTCCCGTAAAAAAAAATTTACAAAAAAGTCAAAAGAAAGGAAATTGATACGCTCGCGCGAGGTAGAAAACGCACGGCACACGGTCCCAACAGCAAATTTTTTTTTATCCGAATCATAAAAAAAAAAAGTGATATGTGTGTAGAAGAGTGTAAATTAGCCCCGCAATAACGCATCGCCAAAAAAAAACCCCCGAAAAGTAAAAAACAAAATTATACGGGAAAAAATTGACCGCCGCAACGCGGGGGTTTCTTATGCTTGTTTATTAACAAATAAGAATTGATAAAAATAAGAATTACGTCGCAAAGAGAGAGACTATATAATAACATGCTTTATTAGAAAAAAACATGAGAAAAAAAACTGAAACCCGTGATGACGGATAGATACCCGCCCCCCCACCCCAGGGGCTCACTCCAAAACCGGCGGGTCTAACGGGTTTCGATAAAATTATGAACACTCGGCTTTTAGCTCTCATTGTGTGTTGTGTTCACGTCGAACGGTTCAACGCGCCCCCCCTCCTCCCCGCACCCTCCCCCCCCAGGGCGGGTTTCCGTTTTTTCATGTTTTTGTTTTTCATAAAATAAAAGCATGTTTATTGTATATATTTTAGCGGACGTAAATTTTAATTTTTTACAGATATATATTTGTTAATAAACAAGCAAAAGAACCCGCGCGTTGCGGCGGGGCTAATTTTTTCCCGAATAATTTTTTTTTTACGTTTCGGGGGTTTTTTTTTTTGGCGATGCGTTATGGCGGGGCTAATTTTTAATATTTTCTTTTTTTGTATGATTCGGGGAAAAAAAAATTGCGTTGGGACGGGCTAATTTTTTTCCCGAAATATTTTTTTTTCTTGGGGACGGTTTTGTAAATTCTTTTATCGGGAATTTTTTGTCGTAAGAAAATCATAATTAGTTAAAAGGTGAATGAGGATCGTTTTGTATTTTCATTTACTTTGGAGCCAGTTTTTAGGTATTTTTAGGGTTTTTTTTGGCTAATTTTTTCCCGGATATTTCCTTTTTTGTACGATTCGGGAAAAAAAAATTTGCGTTGGGACGGGTTAATTTTTTCCCGAATATTTTCTTTTTTTGGGACGGTTCGATATCTTTTTTTTGGGCCGATGAATGTAAAAAAGTTGTGAACAATAAAAACTTGACGTTTTTTTTTTTTTTTTGTTAATTTTTTTTAGGGATTTTTTGTGTAGGAAAATCGTAAATAGTTAAAAGTTGAGGGACCGTTTTGTATTTTTTTTACTTTGGGCCAGATTTCAGGCTAATTTTGGGCTAGTTTTTTTTTTTTTATTTCGGGCCAGATTTTGGGCCACATTTTATGCGAATTTTAGGCTAGTTTGTCGACAAATGTGTATATTTTTAGTAATAATTTTTTTTATATGGCTTATGTGTTGGGCCTCATGTTTAAAGTGTTTTTTTTTATATATGGGTTTTTTTTTATATTATTATGTGGGTTATACGGTTTGTGACCATATGATATTTTAAAGTTATTAGGTATCGAAGATGTTTCCGCGGGTATTTTTTTATCTGAATAAATCGGAACTTTTGTAATATTTTTTCCCCTCCTACTTTGTGCATACAAATTTAAATAAAAAATAAAAAAAAAACTAAAATCGGGTTGGCCCAAAATGGGAGCCCGTTACTGTAGCAGGTGGCCCGGATATTTCCTTTTTTTGTACGATTCGGGAATTTTTTTTTATTATGTTTTTTTTTTACTTCTTTTGCGTTGGGACGGGTTTAATTTTTTCCGTATATTTGTCTTTTTTTGGGAAAGGTTTCGATATCTTTTTTTTTGGGCCGCATGAATGTAAAAAAAGTTGTGTACAATAATAATTGACGTGTTTTTTTTTGTTAATTTTTTTACGGGATTTTTTGTGTAAGAAAATCGTAAATAGTTAAAAGTTGAGGGACCGTTTTGTATTTTTTTTTTACTTTGGGCCAGATTTCAGGCTAATTTTGGGCTATTTTTTTTTTTTTCTTTTGGGCAGATTTTAATGCGATCTTTTAGTAATAATTTTTTTTATATGCTGTATGTGTTGGGCCTAATGTTTAAAAGCGTTTTTTTTTTGTTTTTTTTTGCTATATGGTTTTTTTATATATAGGGTTGTACGTTTGTGTCCATATCGATTAGTTTGATAGTTTTAGGTTACTCGAAGGATGTTTCGCGGGTATTTTTTTTATCTGAATAAATCGGAACTTTTGTAATATTTTTTCCCTCCTACTTTGTGCATACAAATTTAAAAAAAAAAAAACTAAAATCGGGTTGCCCTAAAATGGGAAGCCCGTTACTGTAGCAGGTGGCCCGAAGTCAAAACGACTTCGTTTTTGTCCGTGAATGTGTATATTTATAATGTTTTTTATGTTTAATATATGAAATATTTCATGATTTATATACATACTTTTTTTCTATCTTTGCAAATATATTTTACTTTTTTGTTTTGGAAGACCGGATTGACCCGACAATCCAACCGGTTGAATCGGTGACCCGGTGACTCAAAGGGTCGATTTAAAGACCCGATTTTTAAAACATTGCCTATATGTTAAATCAGCATGGTATGCGTGTCAATCGAGATGCGACGCACTCTAGCATTAGAAGTCGTCTCTTCCTATCCATTTTTAATGTCACTTGTTGCTAGTGATCTCTGACAAGATCTTGTTGAAGAGTTTGCTCTATGTCACTTCACCGTTTATTAAAGTATTTTTTGGTGAATTCATGCACAAAATTTAACCTTGTACGTTCCTTCTCCCCACATGTGAATGTGAAACTTTAGTGACAAAATGATCATGCCAATTATGAATGTTTACCATACAAAAATTGTCAATTTTTAGATGACAATTTGTTCCCCTTTCCATATTCCGCCAGAAATTTCATTATAAAAAGGCTATGATTTAAAGGTTTTAAGTTCATGGGAGTTATTGTTTCAAAACTCGCGTGGCGTTCTTTAAATTGAAAAAGTTTCAAACCATTCATCCACACGACGTATAATAAAAAACTCTCTACCAGTGTAGTGCCATACTCGAGTCTTCTACTCGCTATGGCACGTACTAAACCTTTATAGTTGGGGTACGTCCAACAAGACCAAAAAGAATAAAATAGAACACTTCGCAATCATGCGCGCTTCCAGCTGAATACGACAGTTAGATTTGGCTAGTGACTTCTCCAGCACAATCTTGGCCGACCCTTCGTGCAATGGTCATTCTCAACAACAAACGAATTCCCTCAATGATTTTGGCTTTACTCTGGTTCATGGCTATATAGGGGCATAACATTTCACTCATTTGGGTAACTAGAGTGTAGCGACTTTACATCTCTACCTTGGATTATTCACATTCTATTTCTGGCGACTTATAGATCCATACGTTGCAGCCACCGTCAATCCCCGTTGGGATTAGTCCATTAGTCTCTTTGTTTCATCGAATGCGATATTGTGACCTTTACACAATATATATTAACTATTCAACATCCCGGGAAATCTAATCCCTAACTACCTTCAAACAAACAACACCTTTAAGACTTTTTGGTGTTAGAACAAAATGAACGATTCGGTTTTGGTCCGACTCGGTCGGACGTGGATCTGATGCACTTTGTCACGGAGTCATTATTTCGATAACGCGGGACGTTTTACATCGATAAGTGTTATACGATTCTATTGGCCAGTGACTCAATCAACAATAATGTCCACATTATCACGTGTATAGTAGAGGTTAATTGGTTTCATCATGCTGACTCATCAGGGAGAGCGGTACTCCAACTCTCATACCAGTGTAGTGTCTTATGAGGTATTATAACTGTAAGATCGTATTTATATCTTATCGTTGGGGGTACTCTAACAAGATCAACATGAATAAACCAAGAACCCTCGCATTAATCCACGCTAACCTGACCTTTCAGAATTTGGCTCGTGACATTTAGCTAGCTTCCTTAGTCAGATTTTTACCCTAATGATAATAAAGTGTGAACAAACTAATTGCCAATTTTTGATACCTTTTGCATCAAGGAACAATTTAGGTTACCGAGACGTATGGGCATTTCTTCTCTTTGATGTTTGGTAACAAGAAATCATCAATTCACAAGTTGCCTATGGTCAGTAGTCACTAGAATTCAATGCTAAACTGAAAGTGAAATGTTGAAGTAGGTTGACAGTCAAATAGGCCCTTACACAAATAATATATCGTATTCTGATAACAACGTAGTATTTATTTCCGAAACATTCGATGCCCGATTGTTTGGGTAATACATCGACCACATCCCGTTACTGTAACTAGAAAAATATTTTAAATGACGAGGTTATCCTCGTTTTAAATGTGAATTATCATTTGCGCCTTTACGAAATATGACATTATTTTCATAAAAAAAATGATTTTTTTTTCATAACATATGGCAAAATTTGCAATACATGGACCATTTATGTGATTTACTCTTTAAAAAAGGGAAAATTCCATTTCTAGCCCAAAACACATCCCAAAAGGCCATTCTAGATCTTCAAAAATATTTTTCCATTTCTAGACCAGGGCAACTTGGCATCGGGGCAACTTAAGAAGAATGTGCCATGTGTCCATTTTTTAATATTAAAGGACAAAATGTGTAACGTATTTGTAAAGTATGTGTAAGGTATATGTACCTTAATGTTTTTAGGGAAACTAATACTTTTTGAGCATCTAAAAATATAGGGCGACTAGTTTTTTGGTCTTTTTACCCATACAATTTATTTATAAATATGTGCAACTTGTAGTTATGGGCAATTTATACTTCAGGGCAACCAATTTTATAATATTACTTTTTGTACTTAGTAACTTTGTTTTTTTAGTATACACAAAAATACACACGCACTAAATAAAAAACACACACCAAACTCTTCTTCTTCTACGCCTCACCCTCAAATTAAAACACACACCTAACACCATAATCACATCTTGTTTTACCATCTCTGAACCCTAACCTATTAACATAATGTATACCCCCCACGCTCACCCCGGTTATTGATTTTGATATGGCTGAATCTAATCAGTTGTATGATGTAAAAATCTGTGTTAGGTCTACTGTTAAGTTGCTTGAAGAAATTAAACTTCTTTTGGAAAGGAATCCTACTCGTGAAAGGTTATTTAGAAGAACTATTTTTAGGCGTTGGTTGGATATTCTGTCGCACGACAATGATAACCATTTGATGCATTATGTCTTGCATCATCAGGTATTTGTATCTAAGATTCCTTCTGATTGTCCCCCAATGATCTTCCATATTGACGATCATTGGTTACAGTTTGGGCGAAAAGAGTTTTGTTTAATCACTGGTTTTTGATTTAGTAATGTGTCAGAAAACTATACCAGATCTAGTCCTTTTTGCCAGTGTGTCTTTCCAAAAAAAATAACAAAAAAAGGTGTAAACAAATTAAAGTTGATTGAACTGTTGGGAGTTCTTAGACATAAAAAAACCTAGTTAGGTTTGTCTGACATGGATACGGTAAGGGTTTCTCCCCTAATTGTTGTTGAGTTGGTGTTTATGGGTAAGGAGGACAGGAATTACGTCCCTAGGCATTTAGTGTCTTTGGTAGAGGATTTTGATAAGTGGGATGATTATCCTTGGGGTGAATACATATGGGAAATTTTTTATAAAAGGATTGTGAATGTTGTAGCTATACATCGGGAACATCATTTGAAAGAGAAGAAGAAAAAACCAGATTACTATCTCACATACAATCTATATGGTTTTACTTGGGCTTTCAAGGTTACTATTCTTAAACAACAGCTAATATACGTGAATGACCCTTGTTTAGATATGAATTTTGGAGAGTTACCCAAAAAGCATAATATGGTGGTCGAAAAAGGATAATGTGTTACCGCGTGGTATTGCTTGGTCAAATGTTACAAAGTTTGAGAAAAATGACTATAATCGTCTATTTGGACCGGTAAACAGACATGTATCTTTATTTAAATAATGTATATTTGTATTAAACATGTAGTTAAGCACTTTTGTTAATTAATTTCTTAGGATTCCAATCCAATTTTGGAGCTTTATGCAACTCCTTCAGACACAAAGGAATCATGGTTTATTGCAAGTATTAATTTTATCAATAGTTTGGTTGATGAAGACATGAATGTTTCCCAAGATGATGGTGCGGGTGTCGTCAATTATGTTGATTTTCAACATAATTATGTCCTCAGCCAATTCTGTTTTGTCAGCCAATTCTCATGAAAGTTTAAATGATCAGCTTTTTTGGATTTAGATGGATGTGCTAGAAATCCTGTTACTGACAAAGATAAACAGCCCACAATGGCTGAAATTTTTGCTGAAATTCGTGCTCTTAGAAAGGAAGTTGCGTTGGTTAAGGTTGATGATGAAGAATTGCAAAGCTAGAGAGACTTGTGAATCAAATTGTTGTCAACCAAGGAAAAGGTAGTTCGTCTAATGATCTGATGGTTCGTATCAACCTAAATTATATTATAATTTAGTTTTTAAAGATATTTAGTTTTTAAAGATACCATCTTTAATTGTTACGTGTATAATGTTGTCATCAATGAATTGTAATTTTTGAATTACAGTCAACATGCTCTCGTCCTGATATTTAGTATTTTTAAAGTATAAAAATCAGTTTTTTAGGTCTGCACTCATCGTTTTAAGCTTTTAGCATTTATATGCCAACTGCATCAGATAGGCAAACAGACAAAAGGCACTTTTCAATTTCACTTTTCAGAGGATTAAAGTA
>BQNB010077290.1:0-30890 GCA_026074375.1 Tanacetum coccineum | reverse complement strand
CACCAAAGCTGTATACATCAACCTTTGCTGTGATCGGGGTGTTTCTAAACCATTCAGGAGCAACATATCCTTTAGTTCCTCTTATGCCGGTACTTGTTTGACTTTGATTGATCATCAGAAGTTTCGCCAATCCAAAGTCAGAAATCTTAGCATTGTAGTAGTCATCAAGAAGAATATTCTGAGGCTTTATGTCACAATGGATTACTTGGGTCCTACATTCTTCATGGAGGTATGAGAGTCCCTTTGCAATGCCTAAAGCAATATTTCTCCTCTGTTCCCAACATGGTCTGATGTCTTCGAAGAGAAAGGATGCTATAGTGCCATTGCTCATGTACTCATAAATTAGTAGCCGCTGATCACCTTCCTTACAATAGCCAAGTAGCTGCACCAAGTTTTTGTGATGAGTCCTTGCAACACCATTGACCTCAGTCTGGAATTCCTTTTCGCTTTCTTGAAACACCCTATATAGCTTCTTCACCGCCACAGTGTTTATACCTATTACGCCTTTATAGACTATCCCAAAAGCCCCCTTTCCCAGTTCATCCTTGAACCCACCAGTTGCTTCAACTAGCTCTTGATATGTAAAACGAGGCAGATTGGTATCAACAGCTATGCGAGTTGGATATGGATTTCTGGCCTTATATTTGTAGATTAGAAAAAAGCCTACACAAATCACACCACTCAATACTATAAATACAAACACAGTTGTACTTAAGAGGACTGGTCCTACAAATATCAAACTCTTCTTATCTTTATTCTCTCCTGAAAACTGAGGAGGTCTTTGCGGCTGACGATCACCTTTTCTGAATTTCAGAAACGCCTTGGCATGTTCTGAACTCCCTCTCCTTCCATTAGATAGGGGAAGCTTTTTCTTCCAACATTCATTGCCCCCATAAATTGCAACAGCACAGAAGCAATCTTCGGCGCAATAATTTTTGCAGTCTTGTTCATAAACTGATCTAATGCGCATATAGTCATCTTGTGGCCAATTAACATCCTCGAGCTCAATGAAATCATATTCTTCTTTCCCATTGCCTTCATCGCAGCTTGGAGTGAAATCAGGCTTGCAATCACCATTTGGAATATTGGGATCAAGCAATGAAAACCCCTGTGGGCATTCACAGTTTGGCCGGTTAGTATCAAGGCTGCAAACATTGTTTAATCCACATGCCTTGCTACCTTCAATCCCAATGCTACGAACACATATGTTTCTTGCAGGTACAAGCCATATTTCTTCCCAGCTTGTATTGCTGGTAGGATCTTTGGCGTGGGAGTATCGAGTTAAAACCCCATCAGAATCTAAAGTCGCTCGATGATAATAGTCTCCGGAAGGAGGTTCTGCCTTTCTTGTAGTAAGATCAAATCTCTGTCCATTTCTTTTCAAAACGTACATGTATCCGGTTGCATCAAAGATCACTTGGTCACCAGAATTCGATTGATTTGAGGGATAATCAGTTTCAGCTGAATAATAAGGAGCATAAGCAAAGTCGCTAGCTATATCTCGACTATTAAGAACAAGATTACCATCTTGAAGCAGCTGAAGCTGGAACCTTCCTCTAGAGAAGTTTGTTTTGCTCATCTTTGAATTGATCACTCCACCTCTTTCCATAACCTGAGTAGGCAACATGGTATCTGCTGGATAATTAAAACTCTCCCATATCTTGCTAGAATTGCTACCTACAATCACAAAGTTACCCGTATCATTCATAACACCATACGAAATATCTGAGATGGATCTTGAATTCCACACCTCTCTGCCTTGAGGATCACTAAGTATAAGCCCACGCCTATTGATTAGCTCTACCTTTGATCCTCTGGGAAGCACGGGATTTGTTTGTGGATACCAGACGATGGTCTTGTCAGGTATCTTGTCATACCATATGGATAACAAGAAATTCTCATTTCCTTGAACTTGTCGGAACCCGAAAGCAAATTCACTAGAAGGCGAAAGCCATGGTGTGGCATCCGTTGTTGCTGTGAGTGATGCACCAACAGATACCGAACCGTTAGTCCGTTGTGCAGCTAGACTGTGAAGGAAAGTAGTTAGAAAGATGAGATGCAGTATAAATTCAGCCATGGGAGATTTTTTTTGCTAAATTAATGATAAAAAATTATAAGTTCACAACAACTTTATGAATATTAAATACTAAAGATGATTGGTTTTAAGTTAACATAACGACTTCTGAAGTCAATCGACATTCTCATGGTGGTCCTTTTTCTTGTAAAGAATTTTGACCATTTCACCTCAAGTTTTTGTGGTTCCAATCAAGTAAATCCAAATTAAGATACACGGCAGGAAGTACTCAATGTGTAAAACTATCCCCTCGATAATGACTAATAAATTGTATTGATTTGAGAGGTTCTAAATGCATGTTATCTTTTTGAATAGTATAAAATGTGTACGATTGACCTATTACGTATGATTTAATGTAACAATATAAATAACCTACAAGTGATTTTCAAAAATACCTTTGTGAAAACCCTTGCAAAGTTACCATTGACCTAAAGCCTTAACTAAAAATAAAATTAATTTTTGTCACCTAGAAGTACATGAAAACCCAAATTCTTTACATGACCAGAGTCAACGCCATAATCCTTAAAGGCCTCCAAATATTTTCCAATTACATGGCCCAACTCTTCTTTTCTTTTTCTTTTTAAATGTAAGACTTGCAGCCTTTTTAGTTTCTAGGAAGGAAAAAGACAATAAAACATTTCAACCTGGTTTTAGTCTTTATCAAGTATACTATACGGGTGTTAGTGTTACTATTGGTACCCCTGGCCCGTAAAAAAGTACAAGAAAAGTACGGAAAAGTTACAAAATATGTTTTTGTCTTCTAGTTTACAGTGCAACGCAGTTTTTTACCAGTTTTTGTTCCGTAATTTTTGATAGTTTAATACTTTTGACTTGTTAAACTTTATATTTTTCGTTCCGTATTTTCCGTGTCACAGTTTTATAACATATATAAAATTATAAAAATAAAAAGAAAATAAAAAAACAAAAAAAATCAAAAAAACATGGGAGGTATAGATGGCTTTTTTGTGGGTACTAATAACTTCCCATACTATACTTTAATCGACAAGACATACAAGATCAAAAGTAACTGGCCTTGAATTATTCAATATTACTTCATGCTCAGGTACTTCTTTTTTTTGGGTTTAATGGTTTATTTATTAGATTTTAAGGTGATTTTCAAGTAGAGTTGGTGTGTTTTTGAACTTGATGCAATGGAATTCAATATGAGGTGATACTTTGTTGCTAACTACATGAGATACAAAACACTCTTACAAGTTAAAGGGCCTCGTTTATTAGTTATGTCACAAGGCCAACGAAATGCATTAAACGATCGTGCAATATAGACATGCATTTATTTAGGGCTAATGGCGTGTAAATGTATCATAGTTGTCCCCCATTCCTTTTATATGTATCAAACAAAAAAAGTTGCTACTATGTATCTCAAAATGTACTTTAAACTTTGTTTTATGACATTACATGTGTTGAGTTTTATCTTCACAACGGGTTATGTCAGCGTGAACAAGTCATCAGACAAATAAGTAATAATTTTTGCCACCTATATATTATAACCGTTGCACGCATATCCTTCCTTCCTTATCACAAAATCCCAAATTAGGTTATAACAACACATACATTTTCACACACTATAAATCCAAATCAAATCAGTTGCTACTATGCGTTCTTATGGCTCTTCTTCACGTTCACTGCGCAATAACACTATTGACATCCATACTAGGACCCATTGTGATAGTCCACTTCCAATCTTTGAAGGTGTTGCTTGGACTAATGATAATTCGGATTGTAGATTCAAGAGTTGACCCATTTACGTATGTAATCTGTGAGTTATCCCTAATTTGTAATTTTTAATTTCGTTTAATTTTAACTTTTAATTTTATTATCTGTTAATTAGGACAAAAAAAGAAGTGTGGTGTTTTTGGTTTTCTTGTTATCAAGTGTATGTTGAGAAGGAACAATTGAAGGCTGAAGTTAAGTAGAACAAAAAGGACATAACTAAGTAAGATGTTGTTGGTGGGAAGCTTAAAGGTAAAATGTGTAATCAAGATGTGGCATTGGAAGAAATCTAGAATGAGTTCAACACTTTCAAGGTGGCATTGGCATTATCACCTTCTCCAAACGGGGTTTTAAAGCACAGTTGGGTACTCCTCTCTTGCTCGCTGGATCTGCAACAGTTACAAGTAAAAATGTGAGCTGTTTTCAGAAGTAGCAAAGTGGTTGGTTTGGTAATAGGTCGAGAACAGATTCGCCGGGTCAAACAGACGCGACCCACAACCACTTTTTTATCCCTTACCTAAAAGAAACCTCATAATTAAAATATGAAGTTTTGATTTCTTTTGAAGAATAAAAACAAAAACAAAATACCTTCGAATATAATGAGTTTCTAGTGATTAGCTAAAATTCTCTTTTATGAAATAAGCTAAATTTTTTCAATAAAGTGATTTAGGATGGTTTTATACAAGTATGTTATTAAAGAAATAAGCTAACTTTTTTAACAATTAAAACTCGGCTTGTGAAACATGTGCTACTTGGGTGTGGAGCTACTCAAAGCTGCTGGTGAAGGAAGCGAGTCTATCCTTAAATCTATGTGGCACCACTCAGATGCGATCGTATGTTGCTCCATGAAGGTTAGTCATTACTGAACCAACTCATAAGTTGTCGGATTTTTCCATGGAATTCAGACCACTAAATAACTATGGTTAGATGCACGCGTTACCGGGTTTCACATTTGCAAACTAGGCTCTTGATATGCTTAAAACAACACCAGTGGCACTTCAAGACATAAGTTTGGAGAAAATCCTTGACGAAAATGGAAGAAAAAGTTTCTGCAATGAGTTCCCACAGATAATGCAGCATGGATATGTGTGTATCCAATGGGGTATTTGTGTATCAAGTATGGGAAGACCGGTTTCTTATGACAGGGCTGTGCCGTGGAAAGTGCTGAATGATAAAGAAAACGCTCATTGCATCTGCTTTATGTTTATGAATTGGTCGTTTGTTTGAGTCTGAATGGGTCAGTAGATGATGATGGTAGTATTAGGTGTTTTGTAGAATACTAGTAATCTATGAACACACAAAGAACTATGAAGAAAACTAGAGAGAGAACGGTTGGGAGGAAGCTTCTAGTAAGAGAAAGTAAAAAAGAAAGAAAACTTAGATTATGTAAAAAAGAAACAACCAACCAACACCCTCTTCATGTGTGGAAAGGGTATTTATACCTATGATATAGCCAGCTATAGGCTTGTCCATGGGCTTTCCATGGGCTTTTCCTAAGCTAGCCTATCTAGTTTCTAAATATTACTTTACGAGCTATCTATATATATAATGGAAGTGATCGATACTTTTCGTGATCCTAACAGTCTCCCTCTAAGGGAGGTCACTCCATTTTATAAAAATTTAAACCTAGCATACTATGCTTTGTCTTCAGTCTTGTGCTCGCAGACTTGGTTTCTTGACTTTATCTTGTAGATATGGCATAGTGATCTTTGACTTTAGGCTTGAGCTTGTTCCTTTATCATAACTTGTTTGTGATCTTGAGCACTTTGAGATCATCAGCCAAATACAATCTCCTTTATCATCAACTTGTGATCTTTTGCCATCTTGTGTACTTGTGACCTTCGGACCGACATGCTCATACTTTTCTTGATTCTTTAACTTGAAAGCTTTAATAATGCATTTTTCTTGAAGTTCTTTAACTTTAACACTTCGTCGCTTCAAGAAGGACGTACAGTATCAGAGTAGCAGAAGTCTTGAAACATGTACTTGAGCTTTCATAATGTCTTTATAAATGTCGGTCGAGTATGAGCATGCAGCTATGAATCTGACTCGTCTACGTCTAACTGCTGCCACCATCTTGAATACCTGTAGGTTTAGGTTAGTGATAATCAACAGATATGGACGAGAGTATCTTTGTCACTTCGTCGAATACGGTTACAATAATCACGGTTCCCCGTTGATCAGTATAAATACTACCTGTGATCAGATAGAATTTTGAAGAATCTTCTTGACAGGGTTTCGCAACTGTACTATCCGTTCTCATTACTTGAGCGTCTCAAAGCAGACAACACGGTATGAGTGAACCGAAAAGTTACTATCTCACCGATTGAAATAAAAATTGATTTGAAAATCAATCGACGTGTTACTTTTGCCAAAGTGTTTTTGTGACACATCGAGAGTTTTAAGTATTTCAAAATTCATAAATCATCAATTCATATACTAGAAAAAGTTTGATTCATGTAGAATCACACCATCATTTCTTTCCAGTTGTCACAAGCTTGATCTATATAGAATCGCACAAGTCACCTACCAAGAGCTTGTTTGTTGTTGGCTCAAGCCGGATTTCCATCGTCATTGTGAATACTTTAGTATCACTTTGATGTTCTAGAAAAATCACAAGGATAATGCGTAAGACTCTTAACTTATTACTTGTTTTCACAGTGTGTGAGCAACACATATATTTGAACAATGTCCTAGTGATATTTATGGATGATCTCTTTTAGCTCTAGACTCAATAGTGCACCTTTGGTTTTAGTAATCGAAGGCCGGAGCTGACTGCTACCTTTTCAATATCAACTAACTCAGAGTGAAAAAGTCAATAGAAATGCGTGTAATCTCCGTAAGAAATGAAACAAGAGTCTGTTAAGAGACCTTGAGTGGCTAGGGAGGGTTGTGCATAGTGTCACTAGGTCCATGACTATCTTTAATACCAGACAACAGCTTAGTGTTTCTGACAGTTTATATATTGACCCGGTTTCTGCCTAAGTGTATAGAAGGCTTCTTTCTTTTCACCCTTTATCATTACAATTCTTTTACATTCTTCAACTCCTTCAGCGCTTACCGAGACTTCATGACTAGTACCTTGTTAGGTTTGTTCTAGTACTAGCTCCATCTCAATCGGCACTATCCCCTTATTCTCACTTTTACTCCTTTTTATCATACCCAAGGACTTCTACACTAACTAGTGGATTATCCCTAGGTAGATCCCTCCGGTTCTGGCTGGATCATGGGAACGAATACCTAATCTTAACCATCTTATAACTCCAATTAATTAAATACATGGTTAGTCTTTTGGTATTGTTCACAGCCTTAAAACCTTTTGAAAACATCGATCAAGATATGTAACAACCCGAGTTTCAGGTCAACGTTTATCCCGAGCTATGATAATTATTTTTATACGTAATTAATTATAGTCGGTTAGGCTATATAAGGTTTGGTGAAAATTTCCATTTATAGGGTAATTTCAAGCCGTGATTGAGTTTCTATTTGTTTTTAGCGTCTAAGAAAGTCAGAAAAATTTAAGTTGTCGCTCCGAGAGCGTGATTAGGTTATTTTTGTATTTTACGATGTTTCCTCGAGTTTTTGTAAAAACCGTGTTTAAAGGTCGTGTTTTACGTGATTTAACGTTTTAAAGAAAAATTAGTGGGACAGATTTAAAATATTTACTAACGTGGTGTGACCCGAGCTTGTTGGCCGATTTTATTAATAAAAGAAAACGTTTTGTACTAGTTTTAAAAGGACTTAAGGATAGAGGGGCTAAATGTGTCAAGTGGTCAAAGTTCATTTCTATAAATACCACACTTATACACACACTTATAATTTTTAGAAATTTTTTGATGAGGTTTCATTTTATACAATTTTTTGGGGTCGTTTAACCCCTAATATCGTGTGTTTATGCTCAAAATAGGTACTTAATCGTTCCTTTTCAGGTATTTCTCATTTGGATGACATTTAGATGAATTACACGTGACTTGGGCTCATTTGGAGAAGAAACAGACGAGATTACGAACCAACACCAAGACTCTTGAAGATTTGTGCTCACAGAGCCTGGAGACGGCGTCACATATCATACACGACGCCGTCACACTCCATCTAGTGACGGCGTCACAATTCTCATGACGACGTCAGCCCGCACCGATTCAAACGCAGATCTAGAAGATTCATTTTACGACGGCGTCACGGCTAAAACGTGACGCCGTCGCGTCGATTTTCTTATATATACAAACCCGAATTTAGGGTTTTGAGTGTGTAACTTTAGAGTAAAAAGAGGGTATGAACCCTAGTTCGTTTAGCAGCTGTAGGAGACGATTTTAGGGCCTAAAAACCCTATTGTAACTCTTCCAATTCATGTTTTAATCAAGTAAGATTTACTTAATCATTCAATATGTCTATGTGTTGTTTGATTCTTTGTTCTTGCTTTATTCTTAACATGCTCGGCTAAGCCTATTATTGTGTTTATTTATGATTATATGAAACCTAGAATGTAGATCTTAGTGATGTTGCCTCTTGTGATAGATGTGCACGTTAGGCCTTAGAAAACCAGCTTTTGTCTGTATCGCTGTTGATATGTCTAGGAAAACGTGATTGTGTTGAAAGGATACCATCGAGTAACAGTCTTCATACTACATTGCCCCCTAATATGGTTGATCTACTTTTAATGTATTTTACATGCACTTAGTAAACTCCTAGGGGCCGTGTAATAGTCTTCATACTACCTTGCATGTGCGTTGCTCTAGCGGCATACTAAGTAGACGGCGGGTTCGTGTAATTCGTTCATGCTTTAGGAAATACTTACACAGATCATCATAAGTGTGACAAGGAAACAACATTAGGAGAAGCAATCTAGGGAGTAATACATGATTAAATAGACACAATCTTTTATCTTATTGTTATCACCATTAGTTTAGGTTAATATTTAGTTTGAATAGCTAAAACCAAACCACTCTCTCCAATATATGATTTTACATGCTTTCATAAAATACAAAAATACAAAAATACACAAAAAATCTTCCTTCAACCCTTAGAATTCTGTTAGACCGTGATCAAGCCTTCCCAACCTATTCCTCGAGTGAATGATAAACAACCCCGAGTCTTGCCTATACTACACTACAACGATTAGGTGCACTGCCTAGGGAGTTGTAAAACTTCTTGTGTAGAAGTCCTACGACGACCGCACGTCAAGTTTTTGGCGCCGCCGCCTGGGGAATAGTTAGGTTTTGATCATAGTTTAGCTTAGTTCTACTTACTTGAATCCTTTCAAGTAAGAATTTAATTCCCGCGCATTAGCTTTCTTGTAGTCTATCTTTTCTTTGTGTTATCTGTTTTGTAACCCATTCTTGTCAACCACCATGGGAGACGAGAATCCTATCCGTACTCTAGGAGACTACTCCAGACCAAGCCACGAGGGCTATAGGAATACCATCGATATCCCCAAAGGGAACAACGTGGTACCTCTTCGATCCGACACCATCCGGTTGGTGCAAAACGGATGCTCATTCCACGGACTATGGTCCGTGGATCCAAATCAACACCTCAAGGATTTTCTCAAATTAGTGGACTCACTTGACCTTGACGGTGAAAACAGGGAAAGAACGCGCCTGCGTTTATTTCAATTTTCCCTACGCGATCAAGCTAGCAATTGGCTTGAACGCCTTCCAGCAGGATCCATCTCCACATGGGAGGATCTTACTACCCGATTCCTTGCTCAATTCTTTCCACCGGGAAGGACAACAAAACTCTGCAATGATATCCTGATGTTCCAACAACATCATGGAGAATCTCTATCCGAAGCATGGACTCGTTTCAAGGACTTACTCTAAAAAGTCCCTCATCATGGCATCGATCTTTGGCTTCAAGTCCAAATCTTTTATGACCATGTCAATCCCGTCACAAGACGAACCATTGACCAATCGGCCGGTGGTAAGCTTCGTGACCTCAACCCCGAAGAATCCTGGGCAATATTAGAGGACCTCGCCCTCTATGACAACGAAAGTTGGAACGACCCAAGGGATTTCGCTAAGCCGGTCAAGGCAATCGCATTGCCTCAAGATGTCCCGAGTACATCCGACCGCCGTCTAATCGAGCTTGAAACTCAAGTCCAACGCTTGATGGAAGCTCATCTTGCTCCGACACAACCTACCCAAGTGAACAAAATCACTACCTCGTGTGAAATCTGTAGTGGTCCCCACGACACTCAGACTTGCATGGAAAACCCCGAACAAGCCTTCATTGAATATGCGTCCTCGCATACCGATGAAGCGGGAGGTAAGTGCTACCCCTTTAAGCCCGAGCAAAATAATCTTGGTGATACCTATAATCCGTCATGGATAAGTCACCTGAACCTTAGGTGGAAACAACCTCAAAACTCCTAAAACAATTTCTTAAACCCACCTAACCGGTTCCAACCCAGCGGTTCGATCCCAAACCGTCCCTTCAACAACCGTCCTCGAATTTTTTACAATCAATCAAATATAGAAAGACTGGTTTCCGAATTTATAGCATCTCAGGACGCTAGACTATCCAGGTTTAAAGCTGATTTCAAACAACAACAAAGCGAGATGACCAACAAAATTGACACTATGCTAAAGGCCATCACCGACTGAATAGCGGGCACACTACCTAGTGATACGGTCAAGAACCCAAAACTAGGAACTCATCCAGTTTTGTCTGTTTGTTCTTACCCAACAACGAATCCACAGTGCTCAACATAAATCCATAGCTCCATAAACACCATTACAATCCACCTCAAGCAACCCGAAAAATCCCACGTTGATACACCAGAGGTGGAGCATGAAGAAGGGAACCTCGGAGACACCATCCCTGAACCACAACCACAACCTAATCAATTTACCTCTATCGTCGTGGAACAGGTGCAGAAACTAAACTCAATGCTTGAATCACTCGGGCTGGTTCCCCGATCCTCCAATACAAAATTTGTTTGCTCTAAGAAGGGTGATGGAGAAGTAATGTTCATCGAGATCATACGAGATGACGATTGTTGGAAATTAAGGGCCTCTACAAGTTTATACTGCTGAATGGACTTAGTACTGCTACTTGAAGATTTGTGCTGCAACTGAAGATTGAAGAATGTAAACTAAGTCATTAGTACTGCTAGTTGTAATAGTTAGTACTGTTAGTTATAGTTAGTACTTTCAGTACAAAATGATAGTTCATTAGTACTGCTAGTTAGTTTATTAGTACTGTTAGTATAAGAAGTTAGTACTGCTTATGTGATATGCATGAGATATATTAGGAATATATATGCATGATCACTTAACGCGTTTTGTAAGCCCATTAGGGTTTTCCTTGGTGTATAAAAGGAACCCTACGGCATAGTTAGAGATACGAATCAAAGATATAGAAAAGTCATAGCTATTAGGCAAAACATATAGTTGTTTTGTGAATCGTTCAATATATTGTGAGTTGAGAGAAAAAGCTTGTGTCACTGTTACATTGCTTTATTGTTTTTCTGGTGTATAAAGATTAGATTCCGCATAATCTTTATATATACTTTAAGGTTTCTATTATAGTTGTTTTAGATTTATCTAAGATAACTAAAGCTTTAACAAGCTAACCTAAGATCTGTTCAAAAGGGATCAACAAGTGGTATCAGAGCTTGTGTTCTGAAACCTTGATCAAGAAGTAACAAACAAGAAGAACTCTTTATTCACACAAAGAGATGGATCTTGAATCTGCCTAAAACAATGCTGTTGCAAAGTTGCCCCTTCTAAAGCAGGGTGAATATGAGATGTGGAAGCTGAGAATTGAACAATACTTTTAAGTTCAAGATTATGCTCTATGGGATGTCATAGAGAATGACAATTCTTTCAAACCTGTACCTCGAACAACAACAAATGCAGATGTTACCTCTACTTCAACAATACCATGACCAGTTACCACTGAAGAGAAGGCCCAGAAGAAGAATGATGTAAAAGCAAGAAGCATGTTGTTGATGGCACTTCCCAATGAACATTTATTGATGTTTAGTACATACAAGGATGCCAAGACTTTGTTTAAAGCCATGCAAGCTAGATTTGGTGGTAATGATGCCACTAAAAAGACACAAAAGACACTTTTAAAGAAGATGTATGAGAACTTCAATGCTTCAAGCACATAGTTACTTGACTCCATTTTTAATAGGCTTTAGAAATTTGTTAGCCAGTTGGCCATCTTGGGAGAAATCATCTCTTAAGAAGATCTCAACTTAAAATTATTGAGAAGTCTACCCTCTGAATGGAACACTAATGTTGTAGTCTAGAGGAATAAACCAGATCTTGACACATTGAGCTTTGATGATCTCTACAACAATTTCAAGATTGTTGAACAAGAGGTCAAAAGAACTATAACCACAAGCTCAAACAAAGGCTCTCAGAATAAGGCCTTTGTATCAACTCATGGCAGTACCAATGAAGTTAACACTGCTAATGTTCAAGTTAGTACTGCTAGCACTCAAGTTAACACTGTTAGTACTAATGATAACACTGCTAACTTAAGTGATGCTACTGTCTATGCTTTCTTGGCCAATCAACCAAATGGGTCTCATCTTGTACATGAAGACCTTGAACAAATCCATGCAGATGACCTTGAAGAAATGGATTTGAAGTGGCAGCTAGCATTACTTAGTATGAGAGCAAGAAGGTATTATCAGAAGACTAGTAAGAAGATCACCATCAATGGGAGTGATACTGCTGGTTATGACAAGTCAAAGGTAGAATGTTTCAATTGTCATAAGATGGGACATTTTGCAAGGGAATGCAGAGGTCCTAGGAAACAAGAAAACATGCCTAAAAATCAATACAGCAGGAACTGGAATCAAGATAGCTAAAAAAGAACTGTAAATGTAGAAGACACCTCTTCCAAAGCAATGGTGGCCATTGATGGAGCTGGTTTTGATTGGAGCTTTATGGCAGATGAGGAAGTCCCTACCAACATGGCTCTTATGGCTTTCTCAGATTCAGAGGTACTCAATGACAAAGCTTGTTCTAACACTTGTCTTAAATCTTTTGAAACTCTTAAAACTCAGTATGATAATTTAAGAATAGAGTTTAATAAATCTGAGTTTGATCTAGCTACCTACAAAAGAGGTCTAGCTTTTGTGGAAGAACAACTAGTCTTCTACAAGAAGAATGAGGTTATGTTTACTGACCAAATTGTTGTTTTAAAAAGAGATACCTCATTCAAAGACTCAAAAATCAATGCTCTTAATATACAGATAGAAAAACTTAAGAAAGAAAAAGAGAGCAATCTGATTAAAATTGACAATTTTGAAAAAGCTTCTAAGAGCTTAAATAAATTAATAGGAAGTCAAATAACTAATAAGAGTAGAAAAGTTGTGGGGTTTGAAAGCTATAATGCTGTTGCACCTCTACCTACAGGCTTATTTGCACCCCTAACTATTGATTTATCCAACTCTGGTCTTAAGGAGTTTCAACAGCCTGACTTTGAAGGATATGGTGTTAAGGTCAATAAGAGTGTATGTGAAAGTTCCTCTAATGAGATTAAGAAAACTCCTGATGCCCTAATAATTAAAGAATGGGTTTCTGATAGTAATGAGGATGAGTCTGAAGTAATGGTATCTGATAATGTTCAACATAAACCTAAGCAAGCTAAACAACCTAGGAAAATTATTCAAAATCCTAGGAATAACAGAACAAACTAGAATGAAAAGAAAACTCAAAAATTAGGAGTTGGGTTTCAGTTTACAAAGAAAGCTTGTTTTGTGTGTGAAAGTTTTAACCATCTAATTAAAGACTGTGATTTTCATGATAAAAGAATGGTACAAAAACCTGTGATAAACAATGTGCAAAAGGGAAATGGTCAAAGGGAAGTTAGACCAGTTTGGGATAATGCTATGAGGACTAATCATCAAAATTCCTCTAATTCTAGAAGAAATTTTGCTCCAACAGCAGTTTTAACCAAGTCTGGCATAGTACCAATTAGTACTGCTAGGCAAAGATCTTCAAGAGCAGCAGCACCAGTTAGTGCTGCCAGGCCTATTAATATTGCTGCACCTAAACCCTTTGTGAATGTTGCAAAACCTATACCAAATGCTTTTCAGAAGTCACATTCACTTTCTAGGAGACCTTTTAATCAACTAATAGCACTCAAAAATAGAATTTTGAATAACAAAGTTAATACTGCTAAAGTAAATTCTGTTAATACTACTAAAGGAAAAAGAGTGACAAGTGCTGTTGGGAAACAAGGGATTAATGTTGTTAAGTCCTCAACATGCTAGGTTTGGAGAACTAAAATTAAGGAGCTAGATCATATCTCCAAAAATAGTGGATCATACATTTGTAAGCAATTTGACTATGTTGATCCAACAGGCAGACTCAAGTAAGTAATGGCTTGGGTCCCCAAGAGAAACTAATTCTCTTTTATGTATTGATATGCCAGGGTGATCCACAAGTTGCTTTAAAAGATACTAGGGAAAAGGGTCAATTTGACAGAGGATGCTCAGGCATATGACAATGAACACCAGTTCTATCTTAGACATATTTATCAAGACTATAATAGAGGGATTTTGTGGCAGATTTGGCGTCAGTTCTAAAAGGAGTAATATAACTGGAAAAGGTAAAATTAGAACTAGAAAATTAGACTTTAAGGATGTGTACTTTGTGAAAGAACTTAAGTTTAACCTTTTTAGTGTCTCACAAATGTGTGACAGGAAAAACAATGTTCTTTTCACTGAAACTGAATGTCTTATTCTTTCTCCTGATTTTAACCTACCTGATGAAAGTCAAGTAATGCTTAAGATTCCCAAGAAAGATAATATGTACAGTTTTGACCTAAAGAATATTGTTCCTTCAAAAGGTTTGACTTGTTTATTTGCAAAGGCCATAAATGATGAGTCTAAGTTGTAGCATTGAAGGCTTGGTCATATAAACTTTAAAACTATGAATAAACTTGTGAAAGGAAATCTTGTCAGAGGTTTGCCTTTAAAGATTTTTGAAAATTACCACACATGTGTTGCTTGTCAGAAAGGAAAGCAACACAAAGCCACTTGACTCTCAAGGAACTCTTGGATGAGTCTGTCTCCGAGTAACCAAGTGTTTCACATTGTATCATTTGTATATTTGTTTAAAAAAAAAAAAAAAAAAAAAAAAATTTAGATTAAGGGGGAGAATCAGCACTTCTAACAGTTTTTGCAGGACAAAAGGACGTACTGTTGCTGATTCTATTGCTGCAAGATTGACACGACCACCAGCTTACAAGTTCAAGACAGATTGCAGTATCATTCCTGTCTGGGTATTCTAAAGGTCTTGTTTCAATTACTCACTTGATAAAATGTGCTGAATTCGCTCGCCTCATAATTTGAGGGGGAGCTCGAAATGCTTTAAGTCCACATTCTAGATCAAAACCTTTCACAAGTTTCATACTTTTGATCGGGGGAGAAAATGTGACTTAAACATGTTAAACGGATAATTAAATGATTCGATTGATTCTAAAATGCTAAGTCCTATCCATGCATGTGCTAAACATCTTTCGATTATCGACGCACATGTGTAGGGGGAGCACAAGTGGTAAAATATCAAAAATGTCAAGATACCAAAAGTTTGTGTTATACACACGTATCTTGATAAATGACAAAGAATCTTTTGTTTCATGTTCGTGAAAGTGATCTTATGGAATGCTGAGGAAAGAGATGTTGTTCCACCAGGGTATTCGTATGAATGCTCATGCCTGGTCTTCGGACTGCGCCCACTAGTGAAGTGGATTTCCTTACAAGTACTTGTACAAGTTTGGATTTCCCAAGGCACTTCATATCTTTCGGGATATATTTCAAAACATCATCAGAAGCATTCTGATTTAAACTTTCGTTTGTGCCCCAAACAAATTTTATAAGCACATCGAATGTTTTTCAAATCATTTTTGCCACAGGCCTTCTACGGTACTTAATTGTATTAAGAAGTAAAACGCTGAAAAAGGAATTATACGGTATAGTCAGCAGATAGTAACTGTACTGACTCACTCTTTACCATTCTATTAGTAGAAATACTTATAGTGTGTTAGTCTTCGGACATCTGGTCTAGAGAACGGCGAACATTAGGGAATCTGATACTTAGGTATTAGAGGAACTAGCTTGTCACGTGCCGGAAAACCTGTCAAGAAGGTTCTTTTAATGAATCTATCTGATCACAGGTGCAGTATTCATACTGTAATCATTGATCCTCACGGAATCAGAGGTTAATGTAACCGACCAGATTGAGTATCGTCTATACTCGGTCCCTTCAAAATATAAAACCTTTGTGTGTTCACAAAATGTTTTTTCTAAAACACATTAAGTGGATTTTACATAACAAAATGTTTTGTTGGTGACTAAATTGTTCTATCATAGCGAATGACGACTCAAAGTTTCCGATGCAAGACATGTGCTCATATCCATACCACAGTATCTGAAGTAATCAAGAAAGCTTACATTCAAAGCTTCCGCACAATCTCTGAAAATCAATGTCTTCTTCAAATGCTAAACGTTATGGAGATTAGAAGAAGATACATCATCAAAGCTTTCAGTTCCAACAAGTTATGAGCATGTGCGACTAAAGATCAGCGTTGGCAAAGTCAAAGTGGATGAAGTTCACAAAGTAATCAGTGAAGTTAAAGCTTAAACAAGTCAAAGATCAAGGGGGGTATTATAAAATAAAAAGGTCATCAAATCAAGTTCTGAAGATCATGATCAAGGTATTAAAGATTGAATTACCAAAAGCACAACAGGTGAAGTACCCTATCAACAACGAGCTAAAGAAGACAAGCCCACGAATGGAGCTTCAAACAACTTCTCTATGACCTCATCTAGGGGGTGATGTTAGGATCACATAAATGGACCCGAACAAAGAAGCTTCGGTCACTCGAAGATGCAAGACAAAAGTCTAGCTCGAAAGACTATGTTAATTAATGTTTATTATGTATACGGGCCAAGATGTAAAAAGCCCAAAAGAAAGCCTTCAAAGGCTAATCCTTGTTAGTATAAATACACCTAGTTTAGTCAAAATTAGGTTAGCTACTCCATTATTTATTTTTCATTGTTTAGGGGTTTGTAGCAACTCTTGTTTTCTTTCAATCAAAAGTTCTTTAATGTTAATCTTTTATTGTCATTGATCTTGTGATTTAATATATGGAATGATCTAGGGATCCTACAGATGACCTAGCCTGAGTCCTTTGGGTGCATAGGACTTTTCCAAGAAATAGCCAAAACAAAACCCCGTTCACTTTGACCCATGGTTCGGAGGCTATAATTCCAACAGCTGCGAGTCTTATCTCAGAAAGCGAAGAACCTATAACAAAGGAAAAGGCTAAAAGAAAAGAAAGCGAAGAAAGAGAGGTAGCCTCCATCGAAGAGGCTTACTATCGAAACAAGCTTCGAAAGTATCATAATACAAGGAGTAACCGTTCCACGTTTAAATTAGGAGACTTTGTCATACTATCACAAAACAACAAAGATAGTCAACAAGTGTAGAAAGGACCTCACATCATAAGTGGAGTATACGAAGGAGAGCTTTACAAAATAATAGACGCCTCTGACAATTCGTTGGTTTAAACAGCGAAAGGAATAAGTCTCTGTAAGTTTTATATATGAAGCTTACAACTCATAGTTTTTTAAGTGATTGTTTAGACTGTTTTCTTGTCAGAGGGATAGTTACTCAATGTAGCAAACTAAGTGTTCATAAGCAAAATGATGTAATCTTTTCTACTTAACTAATGTAGTAAGGCATTTCTCTCAAATCCTTTTGTGTCGTTTTTATTTACTAACAGAAGATTTGAGTCACCAAGTACTTAAAAGTTTCAATGTTGGAAAGGATGTTGTAAGGCCACACGTGAGCCTTACTCTTATTCAACATCCATTAAATTTACGTTAACTTCCCTAAGGTCTTCATTCGAAACCCTGTGGGCTAAAATGGAGTGGGTCATAACCCTCTATTACAAGCGAAGGACTGCTTGCAAACATTGGTGTACATTTTATACGGCCACACATGAGCCTTAGCTTATTAAAGCACGAAAATACTATCCGAAGGACAGTGAAGGGGTCAGACTACGATCCCTATACTTTTCCCATAAGTAAAGCAAAGGGAATAAAGCTACAAACAACAAAATAGTAGCAAAACTTAGAGATTATGCCCCATATAATTAAAAGTCCTCGAAAGGACAATATCCAAAGCCAACCACAAGGGTTGACAAAATTGTTTGTAAGATGGCCTACACAAACCATCAAAAGATAACACACAAATATTGTTTAATGGCCGAAGCCTACATAACATAAAGAGAAATTGTTTAAAGGGTACATGTTATCCTTAGAACCAAATTATCACCAACATGGTGACCTTTAAACAGCTAGAGGAGGAGACTAAGGCTGGGAGGCCGGATCAGTAGCAAGAGTGACCTTCGATGATGTAGGAGCAAGAGTTCTTGTTGGAGTAGGTCGTTTAAGAGATTACGGCTTTTTAGAAAGCAAAGCTTTGATTGGTGCAGAGGGATCCACTACAATTTCAGATAAGATCGGGAATGTAGCGATCACAAGGTCATTTCTGGCTTTAGTGTGCTCTTTCTTATACGAAGACCTATAACCCTTCACCTTGGATAAGTTGAAAGACTATTTTATTTAGCACCTCTTCGAAGGCAGCCACCGCCTACATTAAATGACATAGCGGATGCATGTTTCCATCAAGCGAGCACCAACTAGTCACTTTATTCTAGCTCTATGGCCACATAGGGCACCACATTTGATACCACCTCCGCCCTATCACGTTTGACATTCTCAACCTCTTAGCGGAATGAGAGCTCAAAAGCTTCAACCTTGCCTTCTCGGCCTCCAGTGAAGCAACCTTTGATTCCAAAGTCGAAAGGCTTACCTGATAGCCTGCCCACTTTTTACTCTCTCATAGCATCGTGTCAAGACTTGCTTTGTCCTCTTTAACCT
Organism: Tanacetum coccineum; assembly: GCA_026074375.1. Taxonomy (NCBI): domain Eukaryota; kingdom Viridiplantae; phylum Streptophyta; class Magnoliopsida; order Asterales; family Asteraceae; genus Tanacetum; species Tanacetum coccineum. The sequence goes on along the minus strand of BQNB010077290.1, from coordinate 12,171 downwards.
CACCAGGTACAAAGCAAACAAATCTTCTCACAAAGGAACATTGACTGATGGATTATTGTCAAAATCCATCTTTACTACTCTTTCGTCTTTGATTTCTCCCTCTCCTTCAACACCTCGCACTTCCCCTCATCTGATCAACAACCCTCAACAACTCTTGTTGCGGTTGTCGTAAGGGGCTTCTACAAGAAGTTTTACAACTCCTTAGGCAGTGTACCGAATCGTTGTAGTATAGTATAGGAAAGACTCGGGGGTTGTTATCATTCTTTAGGGGAATAGGTTGGGAAGGCTTAATCACGGTCTAACAAAATTCTAAGGGTTGAGAGAAGATTATTTTTGTAGTTTTTATATTTTATGAAAGTAGTAAATCATATATTTGAGAGGTTGGTTTGGTTTTAGCTATTAAACTAAATAATAAACTAAGCTACTGGTGATAACAATATAATAAAAGATTGTGTTCATTTAATCATGTATTACTCCCTAGATTGCTTCTCCTAGTGTTGTTGCTTTGTCACACTTGTGATGATCTATGTAATTATTTCCTAAGTCATGAACGAATTACACGAACCCGCCGTCTATTTAATATTCCATTAAGGCAACGCACTAGTAAGGTAGTATGAAGACTATTACAAGGCCCGTAAGAGTATATTAAATGCATTTGAAATATATTATGAGTGGATTCAACATATAAGGAAAGGTAGTATGTAGACTGTTACACTATGGTAAACCTTTCTACACAATAATGTTTTCATAACATATAACAACGATACATGACGTAAGCTGATTTTCTTAGACCATTCATGCAATCTTCATCACAAGAAGCAACACCACTAAGATCTACATTCCTTGGTTTTCTAACAATCATAATAAATATCAATAGAAGTTTAAGCCAAGATGTTTAAAGATAAATCAAGAACAATAATGAATCAAACAACACATAGACATATTGAATCAAACAACACATGAATTGAAGAAAGTACAATACGGTTTTGAGGCCCTAAAATTGTCCTTAACAGCTGCTAAACGAACTAGGGTTTGTCCCTTTCTTTTACTCTAAAGTTACACACTTAAAACCATAAAAACATATTTGTATATATAGGAAAATCGTTGTGACGGCGTCGCGTTTTAATCGTGACGCCGTCATGAGTAGAATATTCTAGATCTTGGGCTGGGTCGTGCGAGCTGACGCCGTCGTGAAATGTTGTGACACCGTCATGGTGGGATTTGTGACGGCGTCACGTGTATTTTGTGACGCCGTCTCCAGCCTCTGAGTAGAAATTCTTAAGAGATGTTGGTGTAGGTCCGTAGTCTTGTCCGTTTCTTCTCCAAATGAGCCCAAGTCACGTGTATTTCCTCCAAATGCCTTCCAAATGCTGAATACCTGAAAAGGAACGATTAAGTACCTATTTTGGGCATAAATGCACGATTTAGGGGGTTAAACGACCCCGAAAAAGTGTATAAAATGACACCTCATCAAATACCCCTACACTTGGGATTTGCTTGTCCTCAAGCAAATAGGCTTTTCTACCTAGACAATAACAATATGAGGGTCATTTTTACCTACTCTTTAAAAGTATTTTACAACACAACCTTCTAGACCTTGTAATTAAAAGCACGGAAAGTATATACTAGCACCTCACATAAGTGTTTGGGATTCTCTCTTTCACTCGGTTGTATAATAAATTATAACATAATGGGGGAAACGGAAAATCAACACTCATTACCTGTCATAGGTCATATAAATGACCACATGCTTGTAAAGACCAACTCCACCGCTAGGTGCAAGCATTATTATTAAGATCTAAGAGGTCTTTTAAGGGTTGTGGGGTGTAGGTGTAAGATAACATATAATGGAAACGGAAACGGATGGGATACATTTGGGTGGCTTTGGGTGAATTTAGAGTGGAAGGGTTAGCTAATTATTTATACGAATACACGTTGGTTTGGTTGCTAAGCCAAGACTCGGACGAAGATATACAAACTCTACACAACTCTACATCAATCTCTTTCTTTTTTCTTTTTCTATTTTTTTTATAACATCATACTCATTAACAGGGGTTTATAACACGTGCCCCTACACTTGAGCTTTTACATGCTCAATATTTACAATCTAACTAATGACCCGATTTGAGGTGGATCAAAATAACATGGAGATCATCTAACAAACGTATGAGGGTATTGAATTAACCTTTTCTTCCATTCTTTTGCAAATAAATACTACCATGAATCTCAATCGTCCCAAAATAATATTTACAAGGATAAGGACTTAGCAGTCGTGTACTCAAATAATTAACTTGGGTTAAAACAATAATGTACTAAAAATGAGTACATACAAGGTGGGCTAAGGCGATTTGGGTGTACGATTGGTTTAAGGGTGACAATGTTCTTCATTAATAGTCCGGCTTAACCAGAAAATTACAAAAACCGTGAAAAAGGATAGGCTCGGAGGGTTGTACTATGGGTATCCTGCACTAAAGGTGAGTGCATGGCAAGGGTGTGGGATAGTTATATGATCGGTGTGACCATCATAACAATTACAGGTTTAAAACATGGGTTAATCCTAATGCCTCTTATCAAGTAAATCCTAATACTCACCATGCGGTCTCGGGATGCATCACAAAAAAAGTTCTAGATCTTTAATTTTTCTACCGGTACACTCTTATAATCTAATGTAACCAATACCAATGTTCAGAAAAGGCAATAAAACCACGCATACACATCCAGTAATGAAGTATAGGAACACATGATTGCTTACTCCCTTAACTCGATCAGCTAAAAGGTAATTCTAAGGCGAACCTCATTTTGGGGGTGGAATTTGAGGGTTTTTGTGATAGTAATATAAATTTCTATCCATGAGGAGCTATTTAAAAAAAAAAAAATTTTAAAAAAAAAAATTTTATTTTATTACTCGTTTTTCGTTTTTCGTTTTTTTTGGTTTTTGGTAGTGTTCATAAAAAAATTTAAATTTGGGTCAAAATTACCTCTTATGCTATGTTTTGATATATTACCCATCATTTTAAGGACAAAGCAAATGAAAAATGAAAGAAAGTTTTCTAAGCTTATTCCCCCCCCCATACTTAGTTGAACATTGTCCTATTGTTCTATTAATGTACCCGGTAAAACGAATTAAAAGGAAAAGAAAACAAGGAAAAGAAAATAGTACTCCCCTGGTTTGCTCAATAATGGAGAAGAAACATGCGATAACTTGTTAAATCGTCATCAAAGAATTGTCCAATGAAACTTCCTAAGAACATCCAAGCTTCTTCTCATCAAATATAACTTATAATCAAAGACAAAGACAACTATACCAAGCATAAAATATGCGATATACAAATATACAATATGAATTTAGGGTTTGACTCGATAAAGCAGTAAAGATAGGATGAGAGAATTGTCAAACTTATTGGTTTTGCAGGTTTATAACAGAAGAGTACATATTTTAAATGTTATGCAAGTTTTATTTTCAAAAATAATTAAAAACTTTAAGTTTTTAGGACCTGGGCGTTTGACGCCGTCAGGAAAATCCTGACCCCGTCACAGGTGTCGTGGTGACGGCGTTACGTGTAAATTGTGACGCCGTCTCCACGCTCTGTGAAAATGAAATTTTTGTTTTTGATGAAAAATTTCCTGCACTTGATTCCATAGGTTAATTCCTGTACAAATAGCTGCATAAAACCTGAGATTTGGGACAATTTAACTCTAGGACTCAAAATGATGCGATAATCTACAACATTTTATTTTGATGTTTGAATTTGTTTCTAAAAACCAGATATATTCCCCTACACTTATTTTATTTTGTTGCAAAATACCTTTGATTGCAAATAAGACGAAGTTACAAGCAAACAAAGCATGATTACAAACTAATTCAAACATAATAAACAAACTATAAAGAATTAAAACACACAAGACACTCCCAATATACGATAAAAGTAAATATTGGGTTGCCTCTCAAAAAGCGCTTGTTTTTGTTCGAGTCACGAGCCTGAATCTACCCTTATTTAACAGATAAAAGGGAGGGTTCCCCTACACTTGAGTTCAAGTGCGGATGGTAGTAACGGTACATACCATCGTGATGAGAAAGAGCCATACATTGAGAAATTTGTTGTTGAAGAATAGGCTTTAATCGGTGTGCTTCCATAATTCTACCTCTCTCTACTTTATTTGGCCTATCAAATAAACTAAGTTCTTCTCCTAGAGGAGAAATTTCCTTAGATTATAATCCCCAATCATCATCAAACATCTCCCAATTTGAAATATCAACACCTAGGGATACACTTTTTCCTGATAAACTCGGTTTAAATCCATAATGTCTCTTAGTGTCATCTATACCTGGGTTATAATAACTATACACACCCTTATGATGGGAATTTGACACGTGAGGTGAAGGCGGTGTTTGAGTTGTTAAATAATCTACTACCTTCCTAGAACTATCCGGACTATGTGGTTTGATGGGTGGTTCGTGGCCTATTACATCTCCTAGTTACATCTAAGGATGGACTAATGAGTAAAGGTTGAGGCTCCGGTCTATCAAAACTAGGAACTTCCCTAGAACTAAGAGGAGTGTTGTGATTACAATCCAAGCCTACTTCCTCTATTTTTGTTTCGTTCAAAGGTTCTACCTCTATCAGGGTCCCTAAAGTCTTCTTTACTTCTTTCGGGTAAGTCACAGCTGGTGTGTATTCCTCAAATGACGGTAGGGTTTGTGTGGTACTCTCAGGGCTTGTAACTCCTACCTCATTATCCATCGTACTTAGACTATCTACATGCTCATCATAATCTAACCATGCCATGCACCTAGGTACCTGTACCCTAACCATATCATCCAAAACTATTTGAGCATTTGGATTTGCTATTGTTTCATCAAAAATAGCGCTTGTTGGGTTGCTATATTTTTTTTATCATATTGGGCACAATCCTCTATGGCATACCATGCTCCTATATCACTAAACTTCCTAAGATCCCCTTCTGCTATCAAATTGATGATATAACGGGATAACGAGTCGAAATGTTTAAGAAAGATTTCAATTAGGGTCCATATACTAAGGCTATGATTTAGGACTTTTCGGATTATGTCTTTGAAACGAATCCACGAATCGTAGAGAGATTCATCTTGATGTTGTTGGAACACCAAGAGTTGATTACGGAAGAATACATCAAACCTGCCTACGCTAGAATAACCATACCTATTCATTATGATTTACAAATTTACAAATGTTACGAATAAAGGGCACAAAGAAAAAGATAGACTACAAGAAAGCTAATATACAGAATTTAGAGCATACTTGAAAGGATTCAACTAAGTAGATCTAAGCTAAACTATGATCAAAACCTAACTATTCCCCAGGCGGCGGCGCTAAAAACTTGATGCGGTCGTCGTTAGACTTCAACAAGAAATTTTACAACTCCCTAGGCAGAGCACCTAATCGTTGTAGTAGTAGTATAGGCAAGACTCGGGGGGTTGTTATCGTTCACTCGAGGAATAGGTTGGGAAGGCTTGATCACGGTCTAACAGAATTCTAAAGGTTGAGGGAAGATTCTTTTTGTATTTTTGTATTTTATGGAAAAGCAAGTAAATCATATAATTGGAGAGGTTGGTTTGGTTTGAGCTAATAAACTAAATAACAACTACGCTAATGGTGATAACAATAAGATAAAAGATTGTGTTTATTTAATCATGTATTACTCCCTAGATTGCTTCTCCTAGTGTTGTTGCCTTGTCACGCTTGTGATGATATGTGTAATTATTTCCTAAGTCATGAACGAATTACACGAACCTGCCGTCTACTTAGCATTTCATTAGAGCAACGCACAAGCAATGTAGTATGAAGACTATGACAAGGCCCCTAAGGGTACACTAAGTGCATGTGAAATATATTAAGAGTGAATAAACTATATTAGGGGGCAAGATAGTATGAAGACGGTTACCTGATGGTATCCTTTCTACATAATCATGTTTCCCTAGGCATATCAACAGCGATACAGACAAAAGCTGGTTTTCTAAGGCCTAACATGCACATCCATCACAAGAAGCAACACCACTAAGATCTACATTCTAGGTTTCATACAATCATAAATAAACACAATAGGAGGTTTAGCCAAACATGTTAAAGATAAAGCAAGAACATAAATGAATCAAACAACACATAGACATATTGAATGATTAAATAAACCTTACTTGATTAAAACATGAGTTGGAGGAAGTACAATAGGATTTTAGGCCTTAAATTCATCCCTAACAGCTGCTAAACGAACTAGGGTTCGTACCCTCTTTTTATTCTAAAGTTACACACTCAAAACCCTAAATTCGGGTTTGTATATATAGGAAAATCGTTGTGACGGCGTCGCGTTTTAATCGTGACGCCGTCATGAAAGAGAATATTCTAGATAATGGGTTGGGTCGTGTGCTCTGACGCCGTCTTGGAAACTCGTGACACCGTCTTAATCATCGTTGTGACGGCGTCACGTTGTATTTGTGACGCCGTCTCCAGCCACTGTAGAGAAATTCTTGAGCTATGTCGGTGTAGGTCCGTAGTCTTGTCCGTTTCTTCTCCAAATGAGCCCAAGTCACGTGTATTTCCTCCAAATGCCTTCCAAATGCAAAATACCTGAAAAGGAACGATTAAGTACCTATTTTGGGCATAAACACACAATTTAGGGGGTTAAACGACCCCGAAAAAGTGTATAAAATGACACCTCATCAAATACCCCTACACTTGGGATTTGCTTGTCCTCAAGCAAATGGGCTTTTCTACCTAGACAATAACAATATGAGGGGTCATTTTACCTACTCTTTAAAAGTATTTTACAACACAACCTTCTAGACCTCGTAATTAAAAGCATGGAAAGTATACACTAGCACCTCACATAAGTGTTTGAAGGAGGAACCTAAAGTGGCTCGCATATATACTAACTCATAAGGACTTTTACCAGCTAACACAGCTGTAGGTAACCTGTTAATTAAGTAAGTAGCAGTTAGAACAGATTCAGTCCACATGTTCACAGGTAACCCCCCCTGAAACATGAGGGTTTAACAAATGTCTATGTTTTCTCTCAGCTACACCATTTTGTTGAGGTGTATAAGGACATGTTGTTTGATGTAAAATCCCATTAGTTTTACAAAATATGTTTCATTATCACTTTTGAAAACTTTAATATTTTTTTTAAATTGATTTTTAACTAGATTATAAAAATCTATAATATTATAAAAAACTTCACTTTTATTTTTTTATCAAAAACACCCAAACAAGTCATCAACAACAGTTAAAAAGAACATAAACCCATCTTTACTAATAACCTTATATAGACCCCATACATCTAGATAAACCAGATCATCCAGATTCTTAGACTTATGTTCACTTAAAGGGAAAGGTTCCCTCGTTTGTTTGGCCTTGTGACAGATGTCACAAGGTCCAGAATTATCCTGATTAAGACCGTTGATTTTATTCTTAAGCACAATTAGAACTTGGTCAGATGGATGACCAAGTCTATTATGCCAAATACAATTAGACACATAACAAGTTTTTATATTACTATTAGTCACTTTCTTACCTTCATCAAAAAAATATAAACCTCCTTTTTTTACTACCAGTCCCCATCAATAACTTTAGAGTTAAGTCCTGGATTTAACATTTAGAGTCATTAAAACTAACCACAACCTTATTATCTCTAGAAAGCTTATGAACAGACAAAAGGCTAACATGGTATCCAGGAACCACCAACACATCTTTAGCAATTAAACTGTTTCCCAAATTATAATTTCCAATATGTTTTACATGTTCAACTATTCCATTATGATGGGCAACAGTTATATTTAAATGTGAAACATCAATTATGTCATGTAAAATAGTTGTACTAAATGTAATGTGTTGACTAACTCCTGAATCTATAATCCATCCAATATAAGTACTATATGTACTTATGTTGGAATTGTAGTTAAAAAACTAGCAAACCCTTTTCTAGTATCACATGTACCACTTAACAAAGCCATTAATCTTTGATACTGATCACTTATAAGAGCGTGAGAAGCATTCTTAACATGATCAGACTTAACATCACTATTAGAAACATTATTAGAACTGTTTTGATTATTATTATTCCTTTTAAACCCAGGTGGATATCCAACCAACTCAAAACATCTATCAATTGTGTGGCTAGTCATATTGCAGTGTTTGCATACAAGGTTTGACACCATGCCAAACCTCTTATTGTTATTATTACCACTAGAACTACCAGCATTATTGTTGTTACCTCTGTTAGAGACCCAATTACTGTTACCAAACCTAGCTGCAACGGTAGTTGGTCCAGACTTAGCAGACTTAGAAGTCACATTACTATTTCTATGGGACTCATCTCAAGACATAGTAGTAAATGCAGACTTAACATCAGGTATAGGATCCGTGGTAAGAATTATACTTCTAACTAAACTAAACATATCATCAAGACCCATCAAGAACTGCATCAACCTGAGAAGTTGTGCATGTTCTTTAAGCTTAGTACTTTCATCACAAGTGCAAGCAGGCAGATCTACAAGGGAGTCAAACTGCCTCTATAATGAATTACACTTATGATAATATTCAGATGATGACATTCCAGATTGAGTTAAGGTATATATTTTGTTATGCAGATTATAGATCACAGAACTATCTTGTTTGTCATATGTTTCTTTTAACTCATCCCAAACATTTTTTGCATTTTTACCAAACAGTTGTCCCTTATACAAATCAGGTGACACACAACCCAATAACCAAGATAAAACCACAGCATTACATCTATCCTATTGTTCTTGTAAAGGTCCTTCATTTTCATCTCTAACACATTTACCACTTATAAAGCCACTTTTATTTCTAGTATGTAAGGCAAGCTGCACAGCAGCAGACTAGACTTTGTAATTCTCAATACCTTAAAGTTTGAAGGTAATCAGCTGAGAACCAATGTCTTGAGGGTGCAGATAAAGAGGGTCATATATATCAAGTTTCAATTCACTACTACCTCCTTCAATACCCTTTTTCTTAGAGTCTCCCCCAGGAGGCTTATCCCAATCAACCATGATATCACACAAGTATAACACAAACCAGAAACAACAAGAATAAACAACAGCAAGAATGCAAGAATCAAAAAAACAACCACCACCTTTATGGTGACAACTAGATCCAGATATAAGAAAAACAATTAAAAAACACTATCTTATCAAGACCACCAGGATTCCTTGCTACTCAGGGTAGTAGGTCAAGACAATATTTTGTTTGATAAGATAAACAATTTATAAACCAAAAACGGGTTTATATCAAGATCAAGATATCACCAACACCTTCGGTCACAAGCAACCACCAAACCACAAATCCAACAACACAAATCCCTTAAACTAATCCCTTCGCCAAAAAACCTAAACAAACCGAAAGAAAAAACCTAAGAAAGGGCGAGAGGGGTGTTACAGTGCACACAAGCTTCCAAAATTAACAAATCCACACCAAGATCGAGCAGATCTTGTAAACCAATAGCACAACAGAAAAAACACACCTGAAATACAAACAAATACACAATTAGTAAACAAGAAATAGTTAGTCAAAGCTAATTGATCAAACTCATTTGAAAACCTAATTTAAAATTTTAGGGTTTTAACACAAGATTGCAATAGAAATCAATTAGTCGACTAAGAATCAAGATTCAAACACTTTTAACCTGAATTATGGTTTGATACAGAAAACACTAATTCTTTTTGACAAACCGATGATTAATATGCAATTAATCACAACACGAGCTCTAATAGGAGCTTATAACACCAGGATTAAGAAAACCTCAAATTGCGAGAAACCCAAATTTGCAAAAACTTGAATTAACACTCAGATCTAACATATCCAAGACTAAAACAGTTGTTTTACCAATTAATAACAAAAGATCTATACTTATAGATCAAAACCCTCAAAAATTAACAAACCTTAATTTTTCAAGATTGATTAAAACGTTTTAACTTTGGTATATAGCTAATCTGGCTCTGATACCATGTAGAAATTGTTAAATCAAAGCTCTAAAGCACATAATAGGTTATCAATGAACTCAACTAACCTCCCCTTTGGTTCACTGTTTTATTTATAAAAGATTAGCTAAAGAATGACAATGTTTACAATACAAAGAATAGAGATTACAAGATGAAACTAACAAACTAAGGTTTCTCAACTGCCTAACAACTCAATAAAAGAGACGATTGACACACAGATACAAAACATATAATAATAAAGAATGAGCCTAAGAGTGCTTTATATAGCCTTCAAAATTGATCTTTTGACTTTTGCTCTCTTCAACTTGTACACCTTTAGTACTAAGAGTGCTTTATGGTATCGATTTATATTTCAAGTTACCAGTTAACCTTAAAATATGGCGTTACAAACGTATCAAAGTATATGATCATTTAATTTTTCTTCTTTGGATTCTTCTGAAATTAGTAAACTTTTCCTCATTTACAAACGTATCGCATGTATTGTTTAACATTTTGTTTTGTATACATCATATCATAGTATCATACATTTATAACAATCATAAATACATCATAATATTTGTCTGGCTTGCTTAAAAATTACTAAATAAATAATCTATCTAGAAATTGTAATACTCCCTAAACACAATACCAAATTAGAGTTTGATGGAGAATTAATATGGATTTGGATACACAATTGAATAAAAAAAGATAAAATTTGTTGTATGATTATGAGAATACAAACACACGATTAATAACTTCTAATGTTTGAACATATATGCTATGGCCTATCTTTCCTAAAATATAAATAACATTAATGTTGAAAACAAAAGTAACATGGATTTGGATGGAGTAAATGTATGGAAAGTTACTTAAGGCAAGTTATTCATGTGATGTAATTTAGTGAGTGTCTCAAAAGCCATCACTTTCGAACTTAATACCAACTAATATTAGCTAGCTCTAAATATCAATGCTCGTCTTAGTTCTGACCTACTTAACTGTGAAACTAGTTTCAGTCATCCCATGTGCTTGCACGTGTGTTTCAACACACTAGTCTTCAGTAGTAACTATGTCGTTATTGACCAATTAGTTTTTCTTGTAAAATTCATTCCAATGGACAAAATAATAGTGTACGAGTTTGGATCATGGACACAAGCCACAAGCGAGGTTGTCATAATGGACTTGCGTAGGATGAATCACTGGTGATTGTGGGCTATTGGACTATGCCTTATATGTAAATATCGATGTTGTTTTTTCAGATCGTGTGCAATTGTCTACGGGGCTTGAAATTCTCTAAGCTCTTCTTTAGTTTTGGGGTTTGGTTGTGCTAAAACTTTTTGTTAATATTTAGTTCTTTTGGAAAATGATATAAAACGAGAAGGATTGTTGCCCGCGCGTTGCGGCGAGGCTATTTTTGTTTGTTTGTCGAAGGTACCAGTAGTCGAACCGATATGAGGACGCACATCTAAGTTTCATTATATTTGGTGGACATTTTCTGGTTAACTTGTATCTTAAAGGGCTTATTTTATCTTTAGAATACCGTGCTTGTGAAAATGTGTTTACTCATAGTTATTAAGCGTCATGGGCCATAGTGAACGGGCCGAATAATCATGGTCGAATCATGGGCCGAATGCATAAAGCAACCCAATGAATGCCATTTAGTATATAGAAGTAATGGACTAAAGTAAGCCCAAACAATAAATATAGCTATTTTGGCATTTTCTGACATGATCTTTAGTATATAAATAAATAAAACATGCTTTAAAAGATGCACAAAGCACGTAAGTTTAAGGATAACTGTAGGTCGGTGGCTACCTAAGGAAACTCCGATTCGATCCGCCCCCCGGCTGGGAGGCATCTACCTCATCCCGATCACAAGGAGAGGTTCACTATGATGGGGGGTACTTCTTTTTTTCCCTTCCGGAAAGAATGAAATGCATAGGGGACCATCCTTTTGTTGCGGCATGCTCCTCAGATTTACGGATTCACAAGGGGCCTCAGGCCCTACTTAGTTGACTGACAATGACAAAGGTTATCTCATCACGAATCCATACATGCAAAGAACAAGCGAAACGGAATTAAAATGAATGAGTTATGCTTTTTGCAAGTTTTATATAATTAATTACATAAAAGTAGTTTTATATAATTTTACAAAATGAGTAAAAGTTATTGTTCATCAGAAGCTAAAATATTATAAATATGAT